>CAJUYG010001714.1:29212-45699 GCA_910591675.1 Galerucella calmariensis | reverse complement strand
CACTGGGGGCACTAATTGAGCACATTAATGCAGCAGCTCGCGTAACAATATGCTGTTCGACTCGTGTGGATTGTCCATATCCATATCCATATCCATATCGCAACGTAACACAACGTAACGTGACGGTCAGATATTTTGCGTCGCGACCCCCGGTCGCTCAAACATAGCCTGACGTAAAGAACTAAAGTTCGAATATAGCAGCACTAACATATATTTTTACTTGTTGAGTGATTTTTCTGGTACTTCTTTGTGGATGTTTGTCAATAATTTTAAGAACCTGATCTTCGAGTTCTGGAGCTCTATGTCTTCCAATAATAATAATAATTGATTTTGCAGAAGTTTCGCAGTTTGTTGTGAGATAATATGCAATTGGGTGAACGTTTCAGAACATGGAGAGCGGTTTTCGACATAGAGGTGATACAAATAGAGGCAACAAACCCTATTCCATTGTGTAAGTGGGAAGAGACAGACGATCAGAGGTTTCTCAGCCTTTATGTGTGTATACAGCATTTGCGCTTTTAGATAAAGAAAGCCTAAGACTCCGACTTTCTATCTTTCTCTCAAATGCTGATGTATTCCGAGCTGGCTTGTTGCCTTCATATGTAGTATCTCTATGGTTCTCGTTAAGTTTTTATCTATAATATTGAATTACGAAACGTCGAAACACCCAAAACAATATTATTTCAGATTACTATGGAAATGCTACACCCCGAATAATATTAATCTTTACTCACTATGTTCATGGATTATGTTAATTCTGAAAATCTACATTATCGTTCATTTATAGATTTTCTATATTTTCTGTATGTCAATTTCATTATAATAATTTTATTAGATTTCAAGCTGACAGTGTAATTTATATTAAAATGTATTTATCAAGGCAGAATAATGGGAAAAAGTATATTTAATTGAACATATGTAAATATATTGGATTTTCCATTATATTAACAAAAACAAGTTAATACTACCTATATCAAATTCGATTAATTAATGGCACCAGTTTCGTCAAAAATCGTTGGACTTGAAAGTTATATTCCGTATAAAAATAAAATAATATCCTATTTGCCATTCCTTCGTCATCACCGAGAAAAAGATTTATTTGTGACAATTAAAATCTTATTATGTCAAATGAATATGATTTTCCATATGGCCTAAGTAATATTTAATTTGTCGTTAAGGAAGGATTTGTTTCAAGTTCGGGAAGTAATATTACCTATGAATAAAACCATATTCATTGTTATTAATAAAATGAATTATCTATCAAAAATTATATTTATTTTTGTGAAAATGTATCATGTTTGTCTCGAACATTATTTATTAAGGAACAATGACAAAAAAAGTTATATTAACCTTTGAAAGCATTTAAATTAAATAAAGTAGTTTTCCAATAACAAATACTTATTTTTGCGAGCTAACTATATTGTTTTATCATAAGATAAATTATTCTATGGCAGAATGACATTTCTTCATCATAAAGTAATGTAAGTTCTCGGTGAAATATATTTCTTTATTATAAAAAAATATATTGTTTGGGTTGACGATATGTTTTTTATTTGTAAAAAATGTAACGTCCCAGCAAATTATATTTATTTGCTGGAAACGAATGTTTCTTAAGAAAACTATCAATTTTTACTAAAATTAAACATACTCATCATAACCGAACCATAATTTTGATGAACAATATATTGCGTCGATGGTCTTGACACTGATTAAAATGACAGTATTTTTATGACAAACATGTTTAAATCTAATAAAAATTAATTGTCTTCTCTATTTATGCATGAAACTGTTTAGTAGGAATGCAGGATAGGAATAAAAGACTTGTTGCTGAATATTTTGATCTATTAAAATGGAAACTATACATTTTTAAAATAGGAAAGCATACATTTTTAAAATTAAACATACCTACATGATCTAAAACATAACCCTTTGTCTAACCGTAAGTGTGTTCATTAATGCTTTTCCCATGCATAGTAGTTTTTTGGAGTACCTAGATCTGACAGGTTTATTTGAGAAATGTGTATGTTTGAAGTACATTTCGCCTGCTTGCTATTTCTACCTACTTGAATAACATTTATTTCCTTACATTAAAAGATATTTCACAATTTCTGGAATCGCCATGTATGTGTTTAACAATTCATTCATTTCTATATTATTAGACTCATTTTTGTCCAGAGCACTCTAACCACAAACTTTACAATAATCAGTAAGATTGCACAAACTCATCTAATTTCACATAATATATCCTTTATCTATGAATTTCATTGACTCACTCCAAACGACCGGTACGATTCTGAATAATAGGGCAGGGTGGGGTGACAGTTCTTTATATTAATTGCCACATAATTTGTGGGCTTACGGGTGAAGAAATATGAGATTTGGAGTAAAGAAGTTTTTTTTGTAACAATAAATGTACAAATATACTCAAATACTTATTTTTTCGGTATGAAGTAGTTGTTATTTGAGGCTAATAATCTATAGGCTTATTTAAAAAATGTAAATCTCTGTCAAAACTTTCAAATTATTTACTATGAAAATTTAATCTGTTGTTCTAAAGTGATGGAATATTATTCAAGATGTTAGGTTTTTTTCTGGGTAAGGAAAACAATTTTTACCCAAATAGCATCGTTATATTTTATGACAAAATATTATATAGTGCTACATAAACTTTTATAGTTTCTGGAAAACCAATTGTATAAAGGTGTGCATGGAGAAGAACAACTTTCTTCACATTAGAGAAATTACACTCGAATAAATCATTTTTTTATATCAAAATTTTCCAATCTTTTAACATTAATATGGCTTCTTAATATTGAATAAGCAATGTTAGTATTAAACAAAGGGGGGTCAAACAAATCAGTTTATTTGTCTATACATAACTCTTTTCTCGGTGATGAGTATTCGTTGAAATTTTCTTAACATTCCCAAGACTTCCGTAATTTTTTTAATGATTCTAGTTTCAGCCATGAAGGGTCTAAGATCCCTTTAACATAAATGTAGGTGAGTTTAAATCATTTAATTTAAAAAATAATTCCGTGGACTACTAAAATTTTTATAGCAAATACATTGATAAATATAATTCCAACGTCTTAAAAATATTATTATAATTTTTTAAAAGAAGAACATTTTTGGCGCGGTCAATAGGATGTTTCGTTCTTTATTTAAGGAACTATTATAATTTGATCTCACTTAACAATAAAAGCTAAAAATATTAGATAACATCTATATTAACCATTGATACTTTATGCAGCAATTGGAAGGTGTTAAAAATGATTCTTATTTCATGTATTGAAACCATATACTTCACAAATTTATACATAATTCAATATATTGAAATAAAAATTGTTTTCTATTACCAGTTTTAATGACAATATAACGTATGCAAGAATTTAAATTTTATATATAACAGTGTGAAAGTGGGATTTAACTATAAACTTAATGTGTCATCACACTCGCCCAAGTGCCGCCCAAGTAGTTTCCTATAATGAATATTCCATAACTTCATTTTAAAAATTGAATGGATGAGACTTTTACATGATGAAGATCCATACTGACACGATAGAATGAAACAATTTAATTCGTTCAAATCTTCATTATACAGTGCGTCCGCGAAATAACGCATACATTGATTTTATTGGCAAAATAAACAATAATATTAGAAATTCCTGCAACATATGTCGATTTAAGATTTTCATTCACCATTTTCGAAAATAATAATCTAGTCTACAAACAGAGTAAGCCACCTTTGTATGGTAACGTCATTACCATTTTTTTAAATAGAGCCCCTCTTGGATGGAAGTTAATGTTTTATTTTGGAGTGACTAATGCGACAAGGAAACGGATTGTTTAAAAATTCAGTAGAAGCTTGGGAGGAAGTCACTCATGAGCCACAACAATTAACTGAATAAAATAGTCTTTATAAACGAAAAACTCAACAGGCTGAACAGCACGTTAAATTTTATTCCATTTACGAATAATATATTCGTTATCTTCGTAGTAACAATAAAATATATAATACATTTATACACACCTGTTTTAGTCAGACACGATAAAAATTATTTTATCAATATCCAGTCGGTCAATTACATGGTAAATCGCGTGACACCATCTTTCCATTGTACTTTGAGTGTAAAAACACCGCATCATGAAACTTATTATGACATTTAATTCAGTCCGGTCAGAGCAAACTATTTTCAAAATGTATCATCAAAGACTATTATTTCATACCATGTACGACAAAGGAGCAAGGTGACCATTCATTGGACATTAAGTAGTAACATTTCATGTTTAACCATTTTCTTGCATCAATGGATACAATTTCATGCTGTCAAATTTCACGAAAGAAGAGTGAGACTTTCAGTGCAGCTTCAGTGTAACCAATCCTTGAAACATGAATAGCACTGCATAAATTTCCTGGTAAAACTACTTTCTACGACAGATATCCTGAGAACTGTCTACGGAGGTTGGGTATTATATGGTATAATAAAACTATTTTGACATATAACTAAAATTAAAATGACGTCACAAGTTATAGTTAACTTCAAAATGGCGGAGTTAACTTTGTCGGGTGGAAGAGGTATCGATTAAAGTTAACTTGTTGCTTTGTTCTGTGGGTTCCGACAACAATTTGGCATTTATAACCTTAATCAATTATATTGTGAATATTTTCATTGCTTTTACTTTTTTTTCTTTGAATTTTGCAATGTTAAAAAACGATATCCAATATATTTTTGAGGAACTTTTAACCGACGATGAAGAAGATGCAACGAATATTGTTGAAGGCACTCGGCGACAAAGGATATTGAGGAATCGGCTGGACCATTTCACTTTGTGGAACGGAACAAAACTACACTAATGATAGAAGAGATTCAATTTCCTCATTGGAAAAGTTTATGGCTCGTCTATCCATTCAGATAGGAACAAATAAAATAAAAATTCGACACTGGGAACGGAATAACAAATAAGACATATCAAAACTAGATCATAAAACTAAAGTTAAAATGCCAAAACTTTAGGCCATGGAAAATATTTCTTCATGCTCCAGGCTATTCTTCTTTTTATTTTCCTTCTTTTTTTTGAAAATAAAACTTTCATAAAACTGACATTTTAAAACCTAAAATTAACTTGACTGTTAAATTCAAAGTTAACTTCAAGATATGTTTATGGCGGGTTTATCAATGCTTGGTGTAAATTTCCAAGCTGCATTGATAAACTGCCCTGCAATTAAGATATTTTATGTTTAATGAATGATTTGTTTTGATTGCTGACCTTAGACTATTCCACGATAAGTCATTTATCACCAATAGACGGGTGACGAATATCCGGACTAATATTGTAGTTGTGGATAAAAAACCTAACTCGGTTCTTCTAGTGAATGTTGCTGCACCCAATAACAACAATATGTTAAACAAATACAACGAAAAAATTGCAAAATACTCCGATCTTGAAATTAAGGTAGGGCAGATGTGGCATGAAGAGAATGTAGAGGTGGTGTCGGTCAATTATCTATGGTGTCGGTCATATTTCATCTACGGGACTAATTCTCAAAACTCTACAAGACAGTCTCACCAAACTATACCTGCCACACTATCCGTAAATTTTTAAGGAATATCTAAACATTATCAGCAAGTGCTGAGCAAGTGTTCACCATGATAATAATGATAATATTAACCTCTACAAAAAGCAGTCATTCTCCATGCCTGCAACATTACACGTGAAATCCTGAACATGCAGTAAAGAACGTAATTGCCTAGACGAAACCCCAAGAAAACAAGGACATAATAATAATAAATAGCATAGTATCAGTTTCATTTCAAAATAAATATGTCCGCTACATTTTCATTTATTCATTACATGATATTTCGCATGAAGCTTTTGAATTTCCATTATTAACCTGGCCTACAAAAATTGGATATCACGAAACTTATAACACTTATTCAAACATTTTGTTCACTTTCACGGTTTCGTTATGATTATAAGTTTTTTCTTCCTTGGACTTGTAGATGGTTTTGAATTAATGACATTCCCATTTTCTTTTCAGTTCTCTTTGGGTTTGATTATAAATAACTGGGTAATATTTCACATTATAAACGTATCGATCGATACAACACAATGATCGTGGAAGTGTATCAATAATTCAAAACATCATTCTAAACTTCTTTCAAATAGCTAAATATTTTATACACAGGGTGGGGTAATCTATTGGGAAACGATTTTTTTTCAATAACTTCTCGACATAATCATAAATTGATATTATACAGTTTGCACAAACATATATTTTCGTTACCTACTGATTAAGAGAAGTAACCAGCTGTATTTAAGAAACAATTATCGTACAGCTCTATACCTTCTACAAACTTGCATACGAGAAAATGTGTATTATTTTCAAGTTTTCTACTAGAAAACTTGTGGTAATGTTCTGGTCCAATGAATGGCCTTGATGAGGCTTATCCGGCCATTTCATTCAACTTTTTCTCCACTTATGACTCTTTTGCTCTGACATGCAGTCTATGACCTTGAGAACATGATGAATTAATGAATGTTTCATTTAACAAACGTATACATTTGCCCCGAGGAGGCGAATATTAGCTAGAAGCTACTCTTTAACTCTTAACCTTCAAGGGTTACGATATGATAGATATGAACAAAAAAAAATTATACGATGAAATAAAACAAAGTTTCTCGAGTTGTTGATGTTGCCACGGTAACTTTAGAACACGCGCTAGACGCGCTAAACACGCTGAGGCGTGCTTTATAGTATATTATTAACGAGCAATTTATGATAGCCATAATTCACGATGGGTGACGTTTGCGTCACGAGCCGCAGGCGAGGGGCGCAAGTCACCCAAGTGAATTGTGGCCATAAATTGCGAGTAGAATACTATACTTTGTCCACGACACTTAATTTATTTATTAATAAATAAAAGTCAGTAGCGATTTGGCATATTACTAACCTCAAAATGTTGTGGCATCTACTTCAAATAATTTGACATATATAGAGATGGGCGATACTGTAGACAGTATCAATACAACGTACCGTTATAAATATATTGTTTTAAAATACTTAATATTAGAAAATATCGTTATGAAAAGTATCAATACTAAAAATTACAATATTTTATAAATACGATATATGTCAGAAACAAATTTCCTGAACAAAATACACACATTTAATAGTTTATTTCATATTGTACCCCCATATCTAGTCGTGAATTATGAACCATAATACACTACAGTGTATTATGAACCATAATTCACGACAGTTGATATATGGGTACCATATACCTTTAGTTAGGAGGTAAAATATTGACTTATTATTAGGTGGTCGTGGACAAAATATAGGTAAAATGGGTCACCAATAAAAAAAACTAATATTTAGACTGAGCCGTTGAAACTTCCAAAGTTTCCCTGCTGTAATGTATTTTTTATTGTATTTTATAAACCATTTTTTATGAACTTTAAGTAAAATTAATCCTCTAATAAACCAAACGGGGCTGTATTTAGTTTGATGAATTTTCAGTACTCAAATAATTTAACCAAAGACACAAAACAAATTAATTATTTTCGCATGTGAAGTAGAATTCGGTTCTAAATTTCTCTGTATTAATATGCAATTTTGAAATTCAAATACCAAGGAGCCCATTCCGTGTATACAAATTTCGGTATCATCAATCACTTTTTGAATTGTTAAATCCCGCAAATGGAATTAAAAATCGTGGTGTGACTTTATATCCGCATTCGCGAATATTCAACCGTAGTTGCATGCCATCATGCACCAATAACGTCATTGTAAATTGGCGAAAGCCGGTGCTGTTTAAATACGATGCACGTATACTGGGGTCTGTCAAGTAGAAGCAGGTTTTAATTTCGAAATATTGCTCAACTCCTCCACCTCACAATTGTTGATGAGCAGGTAAAACGTCAGCTCTAACAACCATTTTATTACTTTCAACGATATAGAAAAAAGTATCTATAAGATATTAATTCTCAATGCCAGTCTCACGAACAACCTTACAAACTAATCAACCAAGACAATCCTGTGACCGTTTGTCGATTAATAGTGAGTGTACATCCGCGTAACTGCGTGGTCGGAAGCAACATTTCGATCTTTTCTATACTTTAGCGATCAATCCAACTAAATCTCTATTCCTTGTTTTTTCTTTTTTTTTGCTGGGTGGAAACCTCCTCTCAAGCACCGGGTACTTGTTACTCCTTTCCCCGGTAGTGTGGGATTTCTCCCCAAAACGGTAACAGCCGCCCTCGACCACTCCGCACGCAAAGCAGCAGAACGAGGCTGGGCCCGAATTACGGATGACCACACAAAAACCACCCCGGTCTCCACTTCTCACTCCCCGAGCTCTGGTACCACCTGTAAGGGCATATCGTCAGTCATAGGGGTCCTTCTTTTCTGTTTCATCTCCCTCCTCGTCTAAACCTTTCTTCTTCCTCTTTCTTGATCATGATAGATGAAATGAAACCATTTATGCAATGCCAGTTGTCTTTGGACTCCAACATGATATCTATCAAGTTTTCCCAATTCCGTCTCCATCTTTAACCTCTCCGTTGTCCATCTCCTGCAGAAGAAGAGCGTGTGTTCAACTTCATCCAGCTCCTGGCAGTATCGGCACTGCTCATTCTCTTTTTTCCCAATCCTCATCGTGTAGGTACTAAAACTGCCGTGTCCCGTCAGTACCTGGCTCAAATGGTACCCTAGCTTCCTGTGTTTACAGTCGAGCCACTTATCCAAGTTCTTGATTAGCGTTTTCGTCCAAGCTCCCTTGTTCTGTTCTTCCCACCTCCGTCTTCATTTGTCCCGTATTTCCTCCTGAATTTTTCCCTTCTGTTTCCTTTCTTCCTTATGTATCCTACTCCGTTCCTCCACTAGCAGGTCTATCGGTGACCCGTGATTACCTGCAAGGCCACATCTGAGGCTATTCTCTCTATACCAACTCTATTCAAATTTCATTCATACCGCATCAAAAGGATATACCCACCTTGCAATAGCTCCACGATAGGACGTTTTGCAACGAATCCACCAATATACGAAGGCATAACATCTCTTGCTAGAGCTCTGATCAGGTTGTTTTTAACGTGGTCTAAAGCCAATAAAAGTAAGTTACTCCGATTTTACGGTAAACTTTTTCACTTAAACGTGTTTTCTTTGTGTGGAACATTCAAATAATCGCAAATTGGTAGGTTTCAAACATTAAAAACTCACCTTATTCGCTAGTAATCAATCAATCACAAATCTTCGTCCCACATTTTAAATGCTGGTGTATGCTCTAAGTGCCTTCGCCAAAATATCAGTAGAACCTGTCCCGCTAAAATTTTAAGATATTTTAATAAAATGTCGCATCAAATATCATTATTCCCATCTCGGTATTTCTATGCAGCCATTAGCATTTAGTTGGCAGACCTCGAGTATATATACAGGGCACATCGTATATCTTCTTTCTAATTACTAAGGTTTTCAAGTTAAGTGACGGTTGAAATGAAAGTGTTGTCAGTGTATAAATTCAGGATGGATGATGACAAGACTTTAATCGTGGACGTGAAAATTGGAAGGATCTATTTTAAGAAGGTGTACATTTCGGAATCTTAATGGCGGGAAGGCAGAATCCTCTTCTGAGCATCAATGGCCGTTGTTGGTCTTTACGGATTAGGAGATGAATCTCGATTTCCAAGGTATTTAATCAGTTTTTGTTAATATTTTAAGTATACACCGCATATCAATGGAAATAAAGAGGGTATTTTTGCTTATATGTATCATTTTAATTCGTAACAAATCAGCAAAAGAATAATAAATGATTTCATTAAAATTGACTTCCATTGGTCTCCGTACAATGATAAAATTGAACCTTAAATGAGTTTATATACATTATGATACATTTCTGTGGTTTTTTTGACGTACCTTAATCATCTACAGATACTGGCTGAGTGACATAAATTTTGGTTCTACACGGAAAAAAAAAGAATCGTTGTATCAAGTAAAATTTATTTGGATATATTAAATTAAAGTGTCATATATGCACGACAAAATATTATTTTGGAGTAATTAAAATAATTTCTTGGTTTCAATGCAGGTTAAAGTATTGATGCAACTAACTGTTTGTTGACTGAACCAAATATTTAGTCAACTGGACCATTTTCATAAAATATTTTGATAAAATTATTGCTTCAACGTAGTGAATATTTTGTTGAATTGAATCTGAAAAATGATCAAATCCATTAGAAAAATAATGATTTAGTCAATTTTTTTTTGTTGAAGAAATTATAATAAATGATCTAATGAACAAACGTTATCATCATATCAATTTTTTTTTGCTTGGTTCGAAACAAATTTTGGATTCAGGTGAAGAATTATGTTGTTAAATTGAATAACAAAATTACTATATCAACGAAATTCATAAGCAAATCAAGAAAATTAATTGCTTGCGTTAATTTTGAGAATTTATCCGATAATTTAAATATTTTAGTTGAAAAGTATAATATGTTGATTGAACTTGAAACGCAATCAGTTTGATGAACTGATTGCTAATTTTAATATAAAAATTAAGTTGACATAACATACTGAGTTAGAAAAGTTGAATATACTACATAGCATTTTATTTAAAAAGAAAAAACAATAACAAAATAAAATATCAATTTTCTAAAACATAAAATCAAACTTCCACCAACTGCATTTCTTTTCAACCGCAATAACTTTTCCATAAATTGGAACCAATCCACTTGCAAATTCACCATAAGGGCATCAGGGAAAATCAAATCATAATATATGTTGATCTACAAAGAAGTAATAATAAAAATAAATAGAGTTCAATGAATGTTCTGAACAAGCATAAAAAAAATTCTTGAATTTTCCAATATAAATATACGAAATGCAGCCCCAATGAATGTATCACATGTCCCTTTCTCAAACACTGAATTTAGGTAGCACTACTATTACGCTTAGAATTAACAATTTGCAAGTTAATGATGATGAATATAACAAATTTAAAGTGAAGGTAATTACACATTACCTTACATTTCCAATTAGGTAGATTAGGTTAGATAGGATCATAGCAAAGTACCGTAACTTTGTAAAAAAGAAATTAGGTACTTACTGTTTAAAACCGGGTTTAATCTCAGTTTAAATTCATGTTTCGTTTAGAATGTGATGTATGCGATTTAAGATACAACTGATACAAGACAAACTACCTATCATCTTAAAATAAAAATGAACATTTTTTTGGAAGAAACGAGATAATATAATATTTGTAAATAGAATACATAATTATATTTACCTGAATAATCCGCTAATCCAGAACAATTTCCAACAGGTTATCACTCACCTAACGATCTTACTCCTATCTTAGAACAATATAAAATGAAGAATGAAGTGAAAACGTTGTGATAGATAGAATATTTTTGTTGTGTCTAGTACACAACAAAAATAAACTTCGCCCGTTATTTTTAACTACTGTCATTTGTATTAATAATTTTTGGAAATAAAAGACGTTTATTATTATTATTATTAAACAGGACAATCTACTAAGCAAGAACATTTTGAATGAATCAGATAATCAGTCGATACAAATATGAAATTATTCCGATTGAACTATTGCATCTATTGAAACAAACAAGAATACATAGTTCAAATTGACTGTTGAAATTGGTTACTTCAGTGATTTAAAGTTCCAAACCAATTCATTTCTTGTTTTAAACAATATAGTGTACATGCTTGATTGAAATGCAAATATTAAGGTTGAATTAATATTATTATTCGCTTAAAAGGAGTTAAAAATTGCTTCATTTAAAAAAATTTATTTTGAACCGAGCGAATTCACTTGTTTGAGTCAACCAAATATTATATTTGAGTTAATAATATTATTCGCTTAAAGTAAGTTAAAATATATTTCATTTAACAAGTGTATGTTTGAATCAAGCGTGTTCATTTGTTTGATTTGAATGAATCATTTTTTTGAGATAATATTATAATACTTTGATGTAAATTAGGAAATACTTGACTTGATAAGTCCATTTTTGGTTCAAGAAATTTCTAGGATTAGGTCGACAATTCCATTTTGTTTCGGCAATTTTAATATTTCCTTGGACGAATACATTCAGTATTTGATATGAATGAAATTTAATCGAGTTAATCAAATAAAAGTGACTAAATAAATTTAGTTGATATAACAAATTTTTTTTTTCGTGTAGATATCCCCATGAAAAAAGTCTTAGTGGGTTAAATCGGGCGACCTAGGTAGCCAATCCAGCATTGGGCCTCGTCTACCTATCCACCGAGCAGGAAATTATTCGCCTAAAAGTCTTCTTACATCGAAAACGTAATGAGAAGGTGCCTCATCTTGTTGACACGCTAGCAAAGTTTCTGAAATGGTATCATCATTGTATTCCTGTTATTTCGGGATCAGTAGCTTTTCTGAGTATAATTTTCTCTCAATAAAATATGGTCCAACAATATTTTCGACAAAAATGCCACACCAGACGTTCAATTTTTGAGATATTCGTCCATGAAACTTTAACATTACGTAGGGGAGATTTGGTTTGGAGCGTTGAAGGGATTAATATGTGGAATGTCGTGTGAACCTGTGAAAAAGAACTCAATTTTTATTATTGATCACTTGCTTTGTTAGAATTAGTGGAAAAAGGAAGGAGTCATTATTAAATGAATATAGAATATTAAGGTTAGCAATAATTGCTTCATTATTGGCTGTATGGCTCCACCCCTATCTATATAAGCCAAGCGATATCCTTTATGCTTCAAAATATGTCTACAACTGTTAACCAAAATTTTTTGACAAATTTATATATCTTAGGCAGTATTTTTATATCATTATCAGAAGAGGTACTTCAGTTCCAAAGTCGATTCATATTAAAATGATTTCGTTCAGATAGTGAGAAGTCAGCCAGAATTCGGCACTTAACATTGTTTTGATCATTACGAAATCCAATTATGACTTGTAGGATGCTTTTCGGATTCTGTCTACTTTTAAAATTATTATAAAACCTTCTCTCAGCTACGGACATGTATTATGTAGTATTCAATATGTCCCCCTAAGTTGAAATGTTACAGAAAACTTTTTGATTATTAATTTTAGGAAGAAAAGGTATTCCTCATAAAAAGTTGTGCGTTGTCTAAAACCTAGAATACAGTCATCAAATATCATCATTTTCCAGTGTCATATACAAGGTTTGTCAAAAAAAATTAGTTTTATTCAAGAGTGAAGTAACTTTAAATTTGACAATTTCGAAAAATGTTACTTAAAAATGTTGATCAGAATTAAAAACTACGATTAAATATGTAATTACATCCATTTGAATTAATGTTTCTATTTTGTATGAGCATTTATCTCTAGTGATTACGAAACACATGATAGGTTATCTTTTAGGTTTTCCATATTTTTTAATAATTTTGCATTTAAAACGCGAAATAAGTGCATATTCATTTATTTTGCAAATAATAGAATACATTCAAACACTTAGTTATAAAATTAACATCATATTAATGTTAGAAACAAACAAATTCAATTCTCATACTAATGCTTCGACATATCCAACTTTTTTTCAGTAACATTTTTTGATATTGTTAAATTTAAAGGTACCTACTTCACTCATATTCTGACAAACCCCGTATACGACTGAAAAATTTGATATTTGATGATGATATGATAGGTTTTAAATAATGCAGAACTTTTTTTTTCCTGAAATGAATAGATAATAAAAAAGTTTTCCATATGATTCCAACTTAGGGGGACATATTGTATAAATGCGAATGATATAGGATATAACGTCAAACTGTTAGTTTCGAAAAGTTATTGACAGAGATACAATTTTACTCGCTGAAGCGGAAATACAGTAGGACTACAAAAGCTAATCTCTATCAGTCTAGTCCATTTATCAACTGTAGTAGATACAAAGTAAAACATAATTTCAAATAATGCGCTCATTCCGGTTAAGGAATTTCCAACTTATTACCAGCGAGAAATAGAACACATATTTTGTAGTGAAAAAGAGCAATATTATTTCCAAATAAAGCTTGTTGTACCCGATAGTCACAACTTTATTGTTTTTGAGGGAGAATATTCAGTTGTTAACAGAATCAAATATTCCATTTATTATAATTGCAAGTTTATAACTGTCGCTTAGTTTGAAAAAGTGATTTAATAGTTGCTTGTTTGAAAGCGACGAAAAATTTCGAATGTAGGTTGGTCGTATGAAGATTAAGACACAACAGGGAGCTCTTAATAGGAAGAGTGAGTTAGCATTTCTCATTCCAAAGATTTGCACAACAATTGCATCAACATCATCAACAATTGCATCTCTAGAGCTAAAAATTCGTTCATAGAAACTTGGTCTGATATCAATGATTTCAAGAACAAAACTTCGACCTCGGCACAGACGAATTAAATTTTTTCGTGAATATATCATGTAGGTATAACATAAAAATCTCCCCCAAGTCGTGATTCTCTTTCTTTCCTCATTTCTTCTGAAAAAATCACTGAAAATTTCCTCCCTAGAACTGTGAGTAAATTTGAGCTAGTGCAAACCATACCCAGCATTCAAAACAAAACTTCAACAGCGACAGTCTCACAAAGCCGAGGGCCTATGTCCCGAGGGTTCGAAAGGCACCCAAGGGTATATATCTATTAGTCACCATGGTACTGTTTTTGAATTTTGTTTAGGAAAATTAGTTATCAGCGTAACCTTCCAGAATTCCCAATTATATGTAAATACAACCAAATATTCGAGAGGGACTTTGACCCGAGCGGAATGAGGTGCGGAGCCTATAGGTAAATATTTTCATCACCATGGTGTATATATAGGGTTGTCCAAAAAAACCGGAATTTCCTTTTTTATTGATATTTTTTTTATTTATAGGTCGATTTTATTGATGTCGGTTTTGTTTAAAAGATAATTGATCAAGACACACTACTAATCTAATATTTCGCGTTTTGTTTAAAAAAACAAAATGGCGGACACATCCAAACTTCACCAAACTTTAAAACTGACTGGAAATTTTTTGTTTCGCACTGTATATGTTTGCGAATTATTTTACGAAAGTTCAGACATTTGTGAATGTAACGAGAGGTCGAACATAGAAATCGGTCAAAAATTGTCTGATGTATGGCTCGAAAAAAACAAGTATGTTATTTTGTTGTTTTCGAGCCATACATCAGACAATTTTTGACCGATTTCTATGTTCGACCTCTCGTTACATTCACAAATGTCTGAACTTTCGTAAAATAATTCGCAAACATATACAGTGGGAAACAAAAAATTTCCAGTCAGTTTTAAAGTTTGGTGAAGTTTGGATGTGTCCGAAATTTGGTTTTTTTAAACAAAACGCGAAATATTAGATTAGTAGTGTGTCTTGATCAATTTTATTCAAATAATTTTTCCTTGATAGGTAATTTCAAGCAGCAAATATGTTAAAGACAATCTTCTGGGTATACAAAGTTATGTTGCACAAGTTTTTGTTGATCTACTATCCCGGAATTCTCAAAATATTTGAATTTGTCCATTATTGACCTAGGTTAATAATGGAAAGTTATTAATCACTAATAAAGAAATTCAATTTCTCAGTTGGCTGGAAGGAGCAATAATAGTTAATCTATTTTTCAAATTTTGTCGCTTTGTCCATAAAATTTCTCATGACAATAAAGCTTTCATCTCTCTCTTTCTATCAACGAGAATCTTCTTCACAAGTTTTTTTATGAAATAGTGAACTACTCGAAATTCCAAAAAAAAATAACATTTATATTCATTGTAAAAAGGTCTGAAAACAACTTAATGAGTCGGGAAATTTGAAAAGAAAAGGGAGAAACGATTTACCTAATAAAAATTTTAACGTTAGGTTTTTTAAATATTAATGGGCATGGTAGGAACTGTAAGAATCTCAAATTGTCTCTTAAAAATTGGTTTTGATATAGTCTATATAGAAAGGACAAGGAGTAATAAATCATTCATTTAAGTAGATTTCATAGACGTACCAAAATATATTTTAAGAGGGTATACCGTAAGGTACATTTTGTATTGAACAACCCAGTTTTCTTAGAAACATTATCGGGAATATTATTTTAAAAGAAAGTAGGTACATTAAATCAGTACTTAGTATTAGTTCTTTGAGTGAAGTTGTATGGTTTTTATAATATTGTAAACAGTTGGAATATATTTAAAACATTTGTTGAATGTTAATTGTGCAAGTACCAAACAATGTCGATAAGCCAAGGACCATCTAAACGACCAAAAACAGGTCCATTATCTTTAAATGAAAAAACTCTGATATTGAATTGTTATATATCATTGATAATTTTTTACTGAATATAGTAACCAATCAAATTACTTAATTTTAAGTCATGTGTCAAATTTCATCCAATCACCGCTGTATTACAGCGATAATACCCTACATGTGGTGTTTTCAGTTTGGTGTTTATTTTTTATTAAACATTAATTAAACGTCAAACTGACAACTGGATTAAAAATGTCGC
>CAJUYG010001714.1:0-14212 GCA_910591675.1 Galerucella calmariensis | reverse complement strand
AAATTTTAACCAATCGCGAAAACTGTTTGGTTAGTGAATGTGGGAAGTGGATGATCTCCTGCTCGAATGGAACTCCCACTTTAGCATACAAAATACGTGCCGAAAGGCATCAGTTCGAACTAATTCATTCATTTCCGACTATGTAAAGTTGAAAAAGTAAAATATGGAGCGGAAAACAAGTATATCTATTAAATGATTGAGGAAAGGATTAAAAAATTCATTGTGTACAACCTTACTCTGTTTTTATTCATTGTAGACCGAAATCGTCAATGATGGAAGAATGAACTGTACAAAGAACTGCTTCATTATATCCCGTGAGCTAACTTTAGCTAGCGAAAAGTTTTTACATTTAAAAGAATATGAGTTGAAACTATACATTGAATTTTCATCTAGATATCATTCATATTTATTATGCATAATAATTAGTTTTCTTATCCGAGAAGATATTTAATTAAATCTGTATCAAAAATTAACATGGCCAGAGAAATGTTTCAAATAATCAGGAGACAATTTGTATAAGCCATATAAATTTAAAATTACTAATAATAGATCAAGAAAGTTTTCATTGCATTAGCAAATGAATGGCACAGCACTAGAAAAAAGAGTGAACACATGAGAAATATTCTACAAATTTCAGTGCTCAACATTATAAAATTAGTTTATTAATCGCGAAAAATAAGATCTTGATCAATACGTGATTTGCTAATTCGTCATTATTTCATATGCGACCCTCGTATATTTCAGTAAAAAAGTTAAATGTGAATAGAAAATAATTATATTGAAAAACGTACTATGTCACTTGTAAGAGAAAATTCGAATCCCAATACTGGCCTAATACATACAAATAATGATATTAAACCATGTTCAAATAAATATTTTGTATGAATGTGAAGCATGCAACGTATTTTTCCCGTTTAAATATAATGGAAGTGCATTAAGATATAAACGATTAGAATCCAGGCATCGTATCGAGGAGCATTTGTGTAAAAAGAGTGAAAGTAAACATTAAAACAGGAGATTTCACGTGAAATATAGACGTCTGGCATCGTAGCGTATACCGCCGTGTGAATCTTTATCCCGTTTAGTTGGTAGCAGTGCGACGCCGATCGCCTACGAAACATCGCGGCGCCAACCGAGAGCGTCGGCCGGGCGCAGTCTGTGTGTGAGTCGCGGCCGAGTGAGAGTGCAGCCCCTGAAGTCCGTCATGGGGCTCGAGGGGGGGGGAAGCGGCTCCCCTCTCGTGATCCGCCAACATTTCCCGCTTCGAACTAGTGGAGAAATGGGGGCTGACCCCTGTCCTCAAACCGAGGCAGGACCCACGGCCCCCCGAAGGCGCCAGGTATGACAGTCAAAGGCCACTCCCGCTAAACACACTCCTTACGGATGCTGTTTCCCCCACATGCACACTATTCTACACTATCCCTCAAAAAATGTCGTTTATACGGATCTACAACAAACAAATAGCATGGATTTTTAACCTCGACCTTTGAATCAACCGCGTAGACTACCCGCATGGCTTGACAATCAGCAGAGTCCATCGGCGAAGATGTCGGCTTCACCACCACCGATTCCTAACACTCTTGTGCTCGCGTATCACTTACTCCCTGGAAATAAGCCAAACTTCATCTGCAATACAGTTTGTTTGAGTGCTATATATATGTATGTGCCGCATGCACCACTAAAGACCTAATAACATCATATCAAATCATCTGATTTTTAACCCCTAACCATAACCTCCCTTTCGCCATTACTTGTTTTTTTCCTGCTCTAAACACACGCACGTACCATCTTCATTTAATCGATAATCGGCGGGTGAGATTATTTTTATAATCGAAATTAACCTTTGAATGAGATGAATTTTCAAGGTGATCCGTCAGTTGTCAGTTCCTCTTTTGAATGGTGGTTAATACAGATTGTCTCACACTTGCCGAACTTCGAAAATAGGGCGTGGTGGAGTGATACAAAATGAAACAAAATAACACACACAAAAATCTATGTGAGTATTTTTTTTAAAATGCCTTACTTTGGACCGAATTAAAAGCTACTTGTGTCACAGCAACGCTTCCTAAATTAGTTTATAGATATAAATACGCACTTATTTTATTTATTTTTTTTTCCTCATTCATTTTCACTGAATAAAAAAGTAGTGAAAACTGATAAACATTAAAAATCTTCTTTTCTATCAATATTCAAATACATCTCTCTCTCTTATGTAATGGCTTTTTCAACAATAGGCTCAGCTGTTGTCATTCAACATCTATTTTAGTTCATCATTCACCACCCATTTGAAATTATTGAACTAAAAATATACACGTTAAATTATACACATGTGAATTTTATTCTCCGTTGAATCTGGATAATTTACTAAATCATATTCAAATAAATTTTACTATAAACATTTCTGAAATTTTCTAGTTTTAATGAAATTACCACCAAATGGTTTTAAACAGCTTAACACCTTTTCTCTCACGTGTTATTTATCTTAAACTTTATTTGAGTGTAATCCTATTTTTTGTGACCTGTGGAGGGTGCAGGTCTTCACTATAATTAATGACACAACCGAATCTCGACATTAATTAATTTAATTGTTGTTCAGCTTCAACATGTGTGTTGAATTAAATGCAGATACATTTTAAGGTTCAGTATAATATTTCGTATTTCTACATAAAAGTCTGCTGGTTAATTTTATAATGTCATTTTATTTTAATAAATGAATAAATAAAAGTGGAGTGTTAGTAGTATACTCGTTGGGAGATAAATTCACTGATTTAAAAAATGTAATGCTTCGGTGTTGTCCTAATACGAGAAAGAGTTACTTCACGACTTATATTAAAGTTATGGCTCTTTAAATGGAACACTCCATCTCGGTAGGTCCATTTTTATTTGAAATACTTGAGGAAATCGTCACTCTGTACTAATTGAAATCAACAACTGAAACTTCTTGATGTGCGCCATCGATTGTTAATGTCCTTCTAACACATTACGTTGGAAGAAAGGGAAAAAAAGGCAGGTCTGTGATTAATCCTAATCAAAATATCACATAAATGAACTGTTTAAATGTATTACAAACGTTAACCCTAATTTTTTACTCAAAAAATTTGATGTTTAGAATAAGCGCAAGCTCGACCTATCAATCGGGAGAAATTACAGTATTCAAAATAGAATGCAGACGTACCTTTGGTATTGGCAATGTGTCTTACGTATTTTTCTACTGTCTCACTGACATAGCCTTCTCGAATTTGGCTGAATACGATACTGATGATTTTATCCATCAAATTTGTGGTAAGCTATAATATGTCAAAATAGCAAATAAAATAAACGACATACCCAAAAACCGGATATACGTCACAAACGATGACGCACAACAAGAAGGCTATTGAATGTGTATATATTTGTTATAGTTCGGGATGTCTGGTCTGGTCTGGTCCAACAAATGACAACTTGAGAGTTTCACTAATAGTTGTGTTGGTATGTGTTAAAGTATTATTGGGCGAAGAAGAATTCAATGAGATCTCTGGCGGAAAAAATTGTAATTGTCGCAAAGAGTAAAAGGGGAACACTTTAAAATAATTCATGCTGCATTGTTTTTGTAATTTCTGAGGTAATATTCTTATATTATCAGATATATTATGGAAGAGAGGTTATGTTATTCTATTTTTGTTTTCATTGCAGATCAAGTTTGATTTCAATAATTTGTATTTTTTTAAAATTTTATACTTTGAATTATGTTGCGTGTATTTGGTTGCATTATCCGTAGAGGGAAAAATCCCGATTTATCTTTTTATAATCTTCCTACCACGATGAAGTGAAAATATAGTTTTACAGCACATAATACTAAAGCGCAATCAAAGAATGTACAAAAGTTTTACAAAACACACAGTGAAAAGAACTAAAAAAGAAAAATAAAACCACTTAAACATCAGAAGGCTTATAGGGCAGCTGATTTGTTTTACTCGTTGCTAAGATGACATTGACATTTTAGAGCGCCATTTATCGAATTCTACTTTTCCCAATTGTAAAACAATAACCAGAGTTTAATTCGGTTAGTTTACCTACTATTTTGGAAAACATGATAAATTGTTACAAGACTAAATAAACACGAAAAAAATAATCACCTGATATGGAACCTCATTGAGTTATAGAAAACTACTTATATTAAATATTCAAAAACCCAGTACCACAAAACTATTTGACCTATATTTGTCATAATTGACAATTGACTGTTTAATACCTAAATGTTTCTGGCTACTACTACTAGCAGTTTTGAGAGAGATGTAGAGAAACGTCAACCACTCAATTACCCCTTGGAACGCCCCTGAAACTAGCCAGAAACGCTTATTCAATCTACTTAGTGAAGTTTACAGAACTTACACTTTCTGAGAGGATACGTCAAATAGTTGAAATAGTTTCAATATTAATTATAATACCCTTTAATGCTCAACAGATATAAATCCTTTGACAGAGCATACTATAAAATACAAATGAAATTTGCAATTAAACAGATAAAAGTGTATATTATGACAGAAACTGAAGATGCAAAAATCATAAAATAGAACTACAACAATTAAATAGAATAGATTGCATCATAAAATTCAGACTATAAACAAACAACATATAATATTCACTGGCGAGTTATATGAAAGATCAGTTCTAGATACCACGCAATAAAAAATTGAAAGTTGTCTAGTATTGTGAATAGGCACATTAAGTCTTATCTTAGAAGACACATAATTCCACAATGAAAAATATATAAAAGAGATAAGGATAATGGAAAACTAAACTTTCGAAATTAAATTTGTCCAAGAGAGATTGATGGATAAGCTCACTTTTAAATCTGAATATCTTAGGAACTTCCTGTGTACAGACTTTGCTTTTATTATATGACTTTTTTCTACGCCAATGTCTGTAAACGTCAAAAATCGCACTATCAACATTCCTTGTAATTGACATTTACCTACGACCCCCCCTGTAATCAGTCAATACACACAGTCGGCATCAATGTAATGATGTCTATTACGCACTGTAAAAAAACGCACAGCTGTAAAGTAAATCGCACGGCTTCCCTAGCAACATCTTAGCATTACTGTCAATAGACGTCGCTATTTTATTCAAAATTTACTATTTGAAAACATTCGTTATGGCCACGTTTAATTATGAAAAACCCCTAAGGGCTAATTATGTATTGATTATAATTGAGAAATGGACTCTTTATTATCAAAAATATAATATTAATAATGATTAAACGTTAGTTGCTTAATGTGCTTCCTTCATTGGTAATAGAGTAATAGAGATGGAGTTTACCAAGCACCTCTAATTATGTAGGTAACTGTTATTTCTTATGCTTCTTATGAATACAAGTACAAGTGGGTCGTAGGTAAAGTATGGTACGTAACTCGTGTTGTAAAGCATTTTACGCACTCACGGAATTAACTTTTCCATTCGTGCGTAGAATGATTCTTACCACACACGTTACGTAATATACTATTAACAAGTGCAGGTTGCACGTAATGAAATCTCATAACATACACGTGCGTTTCGAGAAGAAAACTTAAACTTCTTGGTTTATATAAATTACAATCAAATTTTTTTTCACGTACTACTTTATTTGGTTTATTTACATACTTTTAATCGATGAAAAATCACAAAAGCTTTAAGCATTAGAGAAATACATTTTAGTTTAAAACAGTGATGCCCCTAAATGTTGGCAACACATTATACAATTTCAAAAAGAATTTTGCGCGTTTTTTGATATGGAAGTGAGCGTCATCTCATTTATGCTGTCAATTTTTGTTACAAAATGTAGTATCCGAACATTTTCTCAACTTTACCTACGAATATGTCTGTTAGTAGTGAAAAAGATGAAATTTTGAGCATTCAGAAGAAAATAGATGGGCGTAGAAAAAGTATAGTACGTTACCCATTACGCACTCATGACGCACTCATAAACTTTTCCATTTCGTGCGTAATGGGCTACTTACTACTCTTGTTACGTAATATACCATTATAAAATGGTTACCAAATAATTGAACTGTATTATATTTGGGAAGAGAAGAGTTTTTAATACAGCAATATGTTGAGAACTTCTATAGTTCCTCACAATGAAATCGTAAAATCTAAATGCCTTTGCTACTTTTAGTCTCAACACTATAAGTATACGCTACATTGTTCAAAAATCAAATTGGAAAGTTGAGCATAGATATTGAGTAAAAATTTAACAATCATAACAAATTTTTTCTACAAACGTGTTAAAAATGCCATTTTTAGCACTCCATAGAAGCCTTAAAAATGTCACTTTAAGACACTGAGTGCCTTAAAATGTTTATGGCACTGCTGGTAAAAGTAAATTGTCAAATTTTGAAAGCAAACATCAAAATATTTAGATTTTATTTATTAACATTAATATTAATAGTACAATTTGTGCAATTTGACAAATTAATTCCCTGCACTGCTGTTTTACCATTTTCCGTGGATAAGGAGGAATGATGCGCAGAAAAAATGGAATTTAAATTCAAATAATTTAAAATTATCTCCTTTGGATGTATTAATAAAGGTTTTTAAAATTTAATTCAAACTGTACTATTGCATTTTTTGAACGTTTGTAGAAAAAATATTGTATGATATACGTGTTAAAAGTACCTTTCAAGGCACTCATGGAACTTCGCTTCGCTCATTCTGCAAACCTTCACATGCGTGTCTTAAAAATGTACTTTTAACACTTATATCATAAATAACTATTTCAACGGCATATGTATCCAAAATATAATATAACATTTGTTTAAAATAGCTTTGTCAGGATATGAGCTGCCAATCACCCCTCGCTTTATTTATGTATAAATTTTATAATAGAAAACATTTATTTGATCGTGTGTAAGGATGAGAAATATATTCTCATTAAACCGGATCTTTGTCCAAAACAACAAAAATACCATTTCCTCAAAAAAATCAGTTGGTTCTGGAATAATAAAAGAATAAAAAAACAACTTTCCACATTTTTATCAATTTTTAACCATCGCTTATCAACCGTTAGTATCGCTTGGATTTGTATGCCATGTTTTTTTTTCATGATAAGTTAGTACCCAAGGAATGCATCCAAGTACGTGGCATCAATTTATTGTTATAGTTTCGTGAAAATTCTAAGACTTTGAATTTCCATTGTAGCATCAATTAGCAAGATAGGATCTAGACCAATAGCCTTAGTATACTTGTTTTCCACATTAAACTTAATGGTGAAGACGGCTTCTATCTAAAATGATGAAGCCTACATGTGTCATGGCCTACAAGTCTAATTGCGGATTAGACTCTTGACTGTCCCATCACAGAATAAACCAACAAACAAGAAGTGAAGCTTCCTACCTTTTTCTGTATGCTCATGTCTGAAAGGCGCCATTTTCATAAAGGCGCGTTCTCACGGGTCAAGTTTATTTGCCCACTTTTAGTTGATCAACGAAAGTTGACCACGAATTGAATTAATTGTTGTTCACATATTTCAATAAAAACTGAATCACTTAGATGATGTATCTCTTGTATTTGTAACACCTTTTAGAAATATATCCGCTCTTTTATACCAAAATAATTTTGGTATGTACAAGTCATCTGATCCCATTCCACTTTTTATTGATTTACACATACATGGTTCTAATATTCTTGATTTTGTTTCTCAAATCAGCAATGGTAAGACCAGGAATTTCCATTTCCTTCACAATACAACCCAAAGCATTTTTTTGTGCATCTCCATTTTTATATTTATCCGTTCGGTGGTTCCAGAGACAATCACACTGATGATATGATTCCAAAAATTTCATCATAACATTTTCGGACCACTTGAGGATCATTCTTCTGGTATTTTTATACTTACAGTAAAATTTTATTTCACAAATAAAAGACAAACACACACCACGACCAGTTGCAAGAGTACTACACATTCAACAAATGTTGAGTGTCTAGTTCACAGGTTTCAAGACAAGTTTCAAATTGAGAACAGTTCGTGATGACACATCACTTGAACGATAAAAGTTTGACAAACTTTTGTTGATCATTTATAAAGTTGATCAACTTTATTGAAAGATAGGTTCTCATTACAGTTTTCATTCAACTAAAGTTGACCTGTGAGAACGCGCCTTTAGATATTTGTCATACTTCAATGCCAATATTTGATAATTAATAATCATTTTCTCAGTGTATTGACTAAGTTATCCGCCAACGTTGGCATCGGTCTCTCAACATCAAAGAGATTACGTCGGGCTTCGATTCTTGTTAGTGTATTCTTTGGTTCCATTCACGGATGAAATAATAGACCAACGAGCTTTCTATTTGTAGCTGTAGGTCTTTTTCAATAAAAATTTCATGTTTTTATACTTGAAGTTTCTACAGGGATTACAATTCGAAGTACAAATCTGTCATGGAACAAAAATAATCTTATGAATATTTTTCAAATATGTGATTGAAATTCTGCTAGTTTCTGCATTGTTTGTATGTCTATTTTTTTCAATTACTTACCTATAACAATCGATCATGGAAGCAGTAACGATTGATTAGTTCGGCACCAACCATCAGGGGCTTAGAGATCTCGGCACCTCAGCCACTAGGCTCTTTGTGCTCTTAGTTGCGCCGTTTATGTGAAAAGATCAGTAGCCCCTATCTATAAGGCTTAACGGTATTTTCCCTATGTCCTTTTTGGAGAAATCTTCAATTGGATACTGTAGTGCTGGTAGTCTATGTCTCAAATGAGACAATGCTTCACATTGGAAGATGATGTGAGATGCTGTTTCCTCCTCTTCCATGCACAACCAACAGATATGCCGATTACATGTGATCGGTGACTAATCACGTCACGTTCTTTATCTGGTTCCTACAGAGGCTTAATATTTTGTTAGTCATCGTATCCGAGAGTTTGTTGTGTTCCAGTTTTGGCACATATCTCCAGTACGACTGATGTTTAGTTTGAATCCACCAGGACATACAATCACGTGCAGCAGTTTTTGATATCCCAAATACAGGGTTAATCGTTTTTGTAGGCAGTCACAGACCAGTCTAGATCTGATATGGGGACATGATAAGAATTTCAGTGCTGCCAGACTCTCTGAGAGTATAGGGATCTTTTGGCCTCTATTCAATTGCAGTCACGTACCGATAGCGTAGATTTCTTCATGGAAAACAGTTGCAAACTTTCCCAACGATGCGTGGATATTGCATCTGGGTCTGGCACCATGGACTCCAGCTCTTGTTCCTGTGTCATTCCTAGATCCGTCTGTGTACCAACCAACATGTTATCACTCATTTCAAGAAGCGAGTTTATGATAACATCTGTAATTCTGGAATGACTATGGGAATTGGTTCCTTCATGCCAGTTCCCATTGCATTTCAGTCAGTATGCACACATTCTCGCTTCCGCCTGTCAACAACGATACATGCAACAAAAGTTACTTTTCGACAACATAACGATTGAAATATTGAACCCAGAGAATTACATGGAATTATTGAAACGTATTTTAAAATAACAATTTCCACCTTTCTTTTAAGGGTGATATAAAAGGTTTAATACACTTTTTTCATTATATGAATATGAAATTTGAAAAAAATGTGACTTGAATTGAATTAAACTGATTTATGAAAGTAGTACATAAAAATGAATGCCCCATCTCAAGTAATCAGTGGATATTTAAAAATCTATTTTATTTAAATTTATTTGTATCAGTATCTAAAAGAACCTCCAGAATAATACAGCCTTTCTCGAATCTTAGAACAGCTCAGCGTCATCATGTTGAAAACAATGTGGTTTGTCTCGTCTCATACTTTAAATCTACATCTTGTTTGTGTCAGCTCGAGCGAATAATATTATATGGCTGACCAGGAGAAATTATTGTTAGCTATTGCTGCAGAAAAAACTATTCTGCAAAGCAACTGTATTCTAAAACGTACATATGAATAGTGGCACTAGCCAATTTTTAATACGAGTCACTGAATTTTCTACAAATAATCCGCAAAGTAGCCTTCAGCAGAAGCGGTCGAAGCCCTAGCACTTCTTGTCCACACTGAACCAGTATAAACAAGTAGCTCCTTTAATGTACTGCCTTCCTCTGGATCGTTTTTTAACGCGAGCAAACAAATGTTATTGGCTCCTAGTTGGTATTCACTAGTTGATTATTTATGTAAAATACTCGTTCGGCTTTGTTTATTAATGCTCGCTTTTTTGGTATATTCACTACCTAACCCCCAATTCAGTTTTTTCCTGTTAAACTTTTTAAGTAGCTTAAACGTAGTTTCAAGAAAAAGTCTTTTTATTGTAGTATAGTTTGGCAAGTTTATCTGAAGCTACGGGGCATCGGTAAGAGGCGAGGAAACATGGTGCACATCTGTCATAAACGTACAAATGGCGTACGGTACCTATTTTTTCAAGTAAAATTGAAAATACAAAGGTTACTGACAATACCAACGCTACTGGATATATCAGTCAATTGACGAAGTGAGAGAGAAGAACACACGCACGCGCTTGCCAATAGGAAGTCAGCTTTCGATAAAAATCACCAATTATGTAGTTCGGAGGGTGTGGTAATGGCAAAGCTTGAAGAAGCCCATAACAAATTTGGAAAAGTGCTCATCTTTTAATATTCATAAATTGAAAAAATAATGTCAATAGAAAAAATCCAAGGAAACAAGGACATTATATAATTAACGTTTAATAATATTGTTAATAATAAAAAGTCCCTTTTCTAATTATGATCACTATATGCTTAGCACTTTAGCTTTTTCATAGTTAAACGTGGCAATATCAAATGTTTTCGACTGCATTCCTTTCACAGCTTCAGATAAACTTGCCAAAGTATTGGTACCTACTTTGAAAACAATCCATTGAAACATTAAAAAGAGTGTGAAGTGCATCGATGTATAACTGGATATATCATCTGATTTGTCATGGAGATATTCAACCAACCAACCAGCATGTGTAGTGTAATTTTAGTCTGTGATGATGTAGCGATTGTTTATTTTCAATTTTCAGTTCAGAGAACATTACTTTTCAAGG
This sequence comes from Galerucella calmariensis, assembly GCA_910591675.1. NCBI lineage: Eukaryota > Metazoa > Arthropoda > Insecta > Coleoptera > Chrysomelidae > Galerucella > Galerucella calmariensis. The sequence continues at coordinate 3,192 of CAJUYG010001714.1, read as the reverse complement.
TGATTCATCAATTAACACTTCCCGTTTTATTAAAATTCACAACATATCACTATTATTAGCTGCTTAAATTGTGGTAGATTTATAAAAAGACCAGCTCTTCGAAATTTAGAGGATGCACACTTTATAAAGATTGATGCAATGTTGCAGTAAGAAAAGAAATTTATGCCGGCTATTGCTTCTTATTGTTGGGTGAAAAATGAAATGTAACTTTTACTTGGTACTGAATGAACAGTGATATGAAATTTATTGAAAAAAAAATTTGTATTCAAAAATGATTCTTAGGGGTGGTTTTCGCCGAACTTAAAAAAAAACAGAACTGTAGCTTAAAAGAAAAGGTAGTTAATAAAGTTCAGCGCCACGTGGTTTTTTTTTTACTTTTTATAAAAAGAATAGGTTAACCCCGAAACTATGGATAAAGTTCTGTCCTGTTATTTCAGCATTCACTATACAATCCACTATTTGATAATTTGAATTGTGTGTCTATAAATTCAGTAGGAAGGAAGTTGAAATAAAATTCCACAAGTTAAGCAATAACAATAAATATGGATTTAATTAGTTTCTAATTGTAAAAATATAAAATTTATGTTAAATCTATTCGAAAAAAAAATATTAACAATGTCAGTGGGTGAAGCCCTTAAGTTTACAAATTATAGGAAATAAGAATTACAGTGGGTGAAGCCCTTTAGATTTACAAATGATGAGAAATAAGAATTTTAGCTTGAAAGGTTGACCTTGGTGAAAACTTGTTTGTATATAAAGGTACTTATCTTAGAGGAAGTACTAGCTTGGGAGCCTCCCTGCCTTCTTAAGTATTAGGCCAAAATAATATTCCCTCAGCAGTGGAGGTATGCCTCGAAGTCCATCCGTTCTTATGAAACCATAAAATCGGTGTAAAGGTAGATACCAATTTCAAGATACTTGTTTTAGATTTCTTTTTTTTTGTTAAAAAAAATCTATGTAGCCAACCGCTGTAGGAATATGATAAGTGAAAAAATACCCACAGCGGTTGAAATGCTCACGTCTGTTTTAATAGACAACTTAGATCGGAAAGAAAGATCGCTGTTTTCGATTCACAGTTAACCACCTCCACTTAGAACGAGTTTTGCGAATTCGACACCAAGTCCCTGGTTATACGATACGGCAAAGCAACCGGAAGAATAACAAAGGCGACTGTGAAACTTCACGTTTCACTATCTATTATTTCTCACGGCACTTTGCCCACGCCACATACATTTATGTATGGAGAATCAAAGAAAACCGACAAAAATGTAGTATGCTACAACTGTCATCTTTAAATATCTACTTTGTTGTCACAAAACTGTCAGATAGAAGTTTTTAAATTGTGAAAGTTAGTTTAGATCGTGCTTAGATAAAAATCCCAATTTCTATTGGAAATATTAGTTTAACAAGACCGAGAACAAGACATATAAGTACTTGTTCATAATATAAATAATATACTGACAATAGTGACAATTTTAATAATACCTACTTCGCCAGAGATATTGGAAAAAGATGCAAAAGTAACTTTGGAATTGTTGCCGTAAATTTCAAGAAAAAAGTATGAATTGGCAAAGGAAAAATTCATAGTGGTGCAAAATACAAAAATAAAATCTTTTTAAATAAAATTATTCAACAGTTCAGAGATAGGATACTATAGTGTTATTTTTGTTTTACTAATAACCATAAAAAAATATTACAATACTTCACTTGTATCCTTTAAATTTGTGCAGTTGTAGAAAAAGTATAGTGTGCAGCATGTGGGGAAAGTACTTTTCTCACTTGTTGCACAATATACTATTTCCACCTTCCTCTAAGCGAAGTATACATTTCCCGGCCTCATTGAAGGGAGTAAAGTCGTACTTTTCCCCTCTAGGGAAATATTGAAATGTTGAATTACTCACCATATCTGCATCGTATAAATAGGCTTTATTTGATGCACAAGGCAAATTTGTTGAGTATTTTTGCAGATATTTAGCCACGAACTTTTTTAAAGACTGTAAAGCACATACTTAAGTTTGGGCAGAGGAATTAGGTTAGCATGAGGTGTGGTACTGAATGACTCCTCGGCTTTTGGTGATTTTTGAGGCTTCGGTACAAAAAAGCGATGTACATAATGGCGAGACCCATAACAGCGACTCCATTTGAGCGATTTATAAGCCAGCGACATGATAAAACAGCGACTGTACAAAAACACGATATTCATGATATTTATGACCAAACGGAGAGCATATTTGAAAAAATATAAATAAACGTATATACTAATTCACAGAGAACAAAAAAACAATACTGTTAAAAAAATCTAAAATAACAAAATTAAAGCAATTGCCTGGAGATATTCTTTCACATTTGTAAATGTGTATTCTTTAAAAATATTCTTCAAACGGTCTTTGTGTATAGTATATTTTTTTCTTGTCTCAGCTTCTCTAATGCCTGATCGATATCTCGTGACAAATACTTCTGTTTTCTTTTGCTCGCTCTGAATGTGACCTAACAGTTTATGCACCTTTGGGTGCTGACAATCTGGGGCATTTTGGAATGCATTATGCCAAGCCTCAATAGAATTGTTTGTTTTTGGAAGATTCCCTAACACCCTCTCGTATACATTCCATATTGTAATTTTAAATTTTGGTTTGACCTGATGAAGCCTCCTTCCGACATAATTTTCTTCCCAGTATGCCATAATGGTGTTCAGCTCACGGGAAAAATCTTCTTGGATAATTTCTCGACGGCGCTCGAGAACGTCGCCATCTAGCGACCTCGCCTTCCTAACTATAGCGGTGAGTCTTCATATACTGAACTCCAGATCCTGTTCTATTTCGTCCAAAATATATTTTTTGTTAACCTTTGTAACATCCTGGTGCCCACTAGTATCAGTACTTTTACCAAAACCTTAATAGACCAGGGTCGATAATTTTTAAAATGGTAAAAGGTGAAAAAAAATTATAGTAGGATGATAACCATTGGAAAAGGTGGAGAATTTAACAAAAACGGAAGGAAAAATAAATTACGGGCGATCTGAGGTCGGGAAGGGGTAGGTGGTGAGTTTTTAAGGATAAAAAACGGTAAATCTCGATTTTCGGTAAAACTGCAAGTCTTATGAAAAAAAGTTGAACGGCAAAGTTGTAGGTAATAAAAAGATCTACAGCTTTTGTATCGACACTTTTTTCACATAACCTCAAAATTTATGTGAAA
>CAJUYG010001713.1:34782-54553 GCA_910591675.1 Galerucella calmariensis | reverse complement strand
TTTTGTACGAAATATACCTGACTAAAAATATTCGACAAAATATTTTCCACGAAATATCCATGACGAGATAACCTCGACAAAACAACCGCAAAGAAAACTTTCGCGTACTTCCGTACAAAATATTCTTGACAAAGCATCTCCTACAAAATATTCCTGGCAAGATATTCACTACAAAATATCCCCGACACAACATCACCCATCAAAATATTCTCGTACGAAATATACCTAAGTGAATACTCCCCCCGACAAAACAGCCCCAAATTAAATTGTCTCCTCGTACGAAATATTCCCTACCAAGATCTCCTACAAAATATTCTTGACAAGATATCCGCGACACAATATTCCCCAACAAAATATTTTCGTACGAAATATACCTAAGTAAATATCCCCCCCGACAAAACATCCCCAAATAAAATTTTCTTTCCGAACAAAATATTCCCGACCAAGCATCTCCCACTAAATATTCCTGACAAGATATCCGCGACACAATATTCCCCAACAGAATATTTTTGTACGAAATATACCTGAATAAAAATATTCGACAAAATATTTCCCACAAAATATCCATGACGAGATAATCTCGACAAAACAACCGCAAAGAAAACTTTTGTGTACTTCCGTACAGAATATTCTCAACAAAACATCTCCTACAAAATATTCCTGGCAATATATTCACGACAAATTATACCCGACACAACAATCCCCAACAAAATATTCCCTACCAAGCATCTCCTACAAAATATTCCTGACAAGATATCCGCGACCCAATATTCCCCAACAGAATATTTTCGTACCAAATATACCTGACTAAAAATATTCGACAAAATATTCCCTACAAGATATCCATAACGAGATAACCTCCTCAAAGCAACCGCAAAGAAAATTTTCTCGTACTTTCCGTACGAAATATTCTCGACAAAGCATCTCCTACAAAATATTCCTTGCAAGATATTCACGACAAATTATCCCCGACACAACATTCCTCAACAAAATTTTCCCGTACGAAATATACCTAAGTAAATATCCCCCCCGACAAAACAGCCCCAAATAAAATTGTTTTCTCGTACAAAATATTCCCGACCAAGCATCTCCCACTAAATATTCCTGACAAGATATCCGTGACACTATATTCCCCAACAGAATATTTTCGTACCAAAATATACCTGACTAAAAATAATCGACGAAATATGCCCTAGAAGATATCAATGACGAGATAACCTCGACAAAACAACCGCAAAGAAAATTTTCGCGTACTTCCGTGCAAAATATTCTCGCCAAAGCATCTCCTACGAAAAATTACTGGCAAGATATTCACGACAAATTATCCCCGACACAACATTCCCCAACAAAATATTCCCGTACGAAATATACCTAAGTAAATATTCCCCCCCGACAAAACAGCCCCAAATAAAATTTTCTTTTCATACAAAATATTCCCTACCAAGCATCTCCCACTAAATATTCCTTACAAGATATCCGCGTCACAATATTCCCCAACAGAATATTTTCGTGCGAAATATACCTGACTAAAAATAATCGACAAAATATTCCCTACAAGATATCCATGACGAGATAATCCCGACAAAACAACCGCAAACAAAATTTTCTCGTACTTTTGTACAAAATATTGCTGGTAAGATATCCACGACAAATTATCCCCGAAACAACATTCCCTAACAAAATATTTTCGCAGAAGATAATCTCGACGAAGTATCTCCAACAGAATACTCCTGTCAAGATATCCATGACGAGATAACCCTGGCAAAACAACCGCAAACAAAATTTTCTCGTACTTTCGTAATAAATATCCACGACAAGCTATCCCCGTATAAAATATAAACGACAAAATATCGCCGGACGAAATATATTCTTCTAAAGGAAGATAGATGAAGCAGTTATTGCTACTGATGCTCTTTACCGAAACACGATAATTATCTTATGTAGTTGGAAATGTATTCAAAAAGAAATTAGCTCGAAGTAAATGGAAATACTTTATGAGATCGGAGGGTTTTTTGTTTCTTTTCCGTTAACACGACCCCGTTAAACTAATAATACCGACATAAACCTTCCAAGATAAACGTTTTCAAAATTGCCATGAACCATGTGGTAAAGCGAAAAAATAAAAAAGCACTTAAATATAAAAGATGACCTAAAATCCCGAATGTTACAATTCGTTATAATCCTATATCTTTCTTCTATAAAACAGCCGTCTCGTGCCAAATTACACTTAGTTTCTCCTCCTTACAATTTCCCTTTTTCGAGTGTTATACGGCTTTAAACAATAATGAGCTTTACTTCCCAGCATAGAATTAAATTAAAAACTCGGACCGCTTTACGATATGACATATAAATCTGTTAGTCATTAAATTCCTCCCTGTCATTCAATTTATTTATTTTGATTCGCAAAATCCCCATCTAATTCATCTAAAAAAACCATCTTCATAAATATCAAGCAAGATCGTCTGGGATAAAATCTGTTCAACGAAACGAGCAACTCAGGAAATAATCCTTGATTGGAGCGCCGCGATGCACTACTATAAGCGGTAGCCTTAATGTGACAATTTAAATCTTTTAATTGGTGTTGAGGGTGAAATTTGTTAATCATAATAATTAGAGAAAAACGCTGGATCCGATAACAATGTAGATCGGTCGTATAACAGATAATTGAGGCGTTCCATTGAGTATCACTATTATTCTCGCTAACATCACGAGTGTTTATTGGAATTACAATTTGCCAACTTTTCGAGTATTAAATCCACAATTGAATCGCGAATTTCCATGGTAAACATCCCGAATTTAACATTAATTCATATACGAAATCATTCGATATTAATATGATTTGGATTAATCAACTTTTTGTGACAAATTGAAAATTTATTATAACTAAAACTACATTTATTGTATAATCAATCAAGTTCGTAGAGTATGAACAAAAATTTTATTTACGCGTGTAAAAGCTTGTAAAATATAAATTGATTGGATTCTATTCAAATCAATTAATGTTATGCTTTTATAATATCGGAATTGAATTTATTTGAAGTATTTGATAATTATTATAAATTTTTCCTCCACAACATACCGTGAAAGCAACACGAGAACTACGATTCTGATACTTTAATATAAACAAATACTACTATGTGTTTTTCCGTATTTTTGCTCAACACTTCAAAGGGATCTTCTTTAATTAATTTTTCTCACCAGAGTCAAGAGACTTAACATTCAGGTGGTCTAAGCGTCTTTCTTCTTGTCACTTGTCATACTTAGTAGCCGTCCATCAACATGTTTTCACCTCCACTTTCAACCCTCAGCATAAGACAAGTGTCAAGTGTCAATGGCTTTCTTAATTTCGCCACGCCAACGCCGGAACAGAGACGTATGAAGCATCTTCTGTAGGTATCTCTATCTGTAGAGTAGGGTGAGTGAGTGTAGGCTCACAGCACTTAGGCCACATGTGAACCATTGTACATCCTCCCGAGGAGTCCTCCTCCTAGGTCATCGTTCATTCTGTCTTTCCCAGGAAGGTGGGCAGGTCACTAGGAGAAATCTCCTTTATATCGGCAGGTGTAGGCCAAGACTCACCGAACACACATTCTCTCATTGACGATAACTCCGGACACTCGCATAAGAAGTGCTTGAAAGTTTCATCTTCCTGTTCACACATTCTGCATAGAGGTGTGTCTACTAGCCCCATAGTATAGAGGTGTTTCCTTAGTTGACAGTGGCCAGTCACAAATCCTACTGTTAAACCTAGGTTTTCCTGGTCATCGTCAAATATTTCTTCGGCGCCAGATTTCATCCCATCTCTTAGGGGATTGAGCATGGGTGTAACGTTTGGCTAGTTCCGCAATTGTCGAAGTCATTAGGCCGTATGTGTCACTGGGTCATGAAATTTTTAATCCTGCCGCTTCCTTGGCTAAAGAATCGGCAATGCGATTACCTTTACTCCTGTCGTGCCCTTTAACCCACCTTAGGATAATATTGTTATCTGCCGAGGCGTAAGCTGGATCTTGGTGGCACTCTAGTACTAGCCACGATATAACACGTTGTATTGTTCAAGGCTAATAGGGCTGTGCAGATTGTTATGTTTTTGCCAGCAATTCCTTTTCTGGTTAGTTCTTCTGTGGCAATTGAGATACCAGTAAGTTTTGTTTGAACCACGCTGGTATTGTTTCCCATTCCCCAGTTAATCCTTAGGCTTAGTGCTCTCGAGTAAACTCCACATCCTGAGCCTTCTTTCATTTTTGAGCAAAAAGCATCTTTTATTTCATTTTATTATTTAGCCAAAAATAAGAGTACATTGAATTTTAACTTCCGTTAATTTTTTGTCTTCGTTAGCCATTTGCCCATATGGCGCGTCCCTGCGCCCAAAACCGTTTTTTTAAGCGACCAATTGTTTAAAAATCAGATCTATATCGTAGCATTATTTCCACTTTTATGCTCATCCTCATCATTTATTAATTGGTGTGGTTTCAAAGTTGTATTCTATACTTAACTAGACTCACTTGAAGTAGCCGTAGATATTTTTTGTTACAGAGCATATTGTTAATCTACACCAGTTAGATGAAATGATATTTGCTGCTCTTTTCCTGTGATACTAGACAAAATTCCATTCGTCGAATATGGTTTTCAAATTTTCATGGGTTCTTCGTATTCTATACGAGCGATTCTTAAAGAACCTCATTGTTCACAAATCCGATAGTTATTTATGTACCAAGGGTATAAATAGATGTTTATGCCCTGAGGGGGCCCGAGGGTTTGTAAGTCGCCCGAGGGTATACATATCTGTTTATGTCAGCGGTACACACTACTTTTATGTGATACTAGTTCGTTATTGCAATCCAATTTCAATACAAATCAGAGTATTTTAAAAAATCTGGTTTGAATTAATAACATTACCATTTTGTCATAGTATCGTTGCTAGGTGAATGTTGACATACGTAAATGTCATAAAATCACAACAATTTTCATGTCAGGTGTCAAAGTAAGAAGTCAAAATGAACGAAGATTTTGGAATTGCGCTCATTGTTGATTTATTTTTCGATCTGTCAATTTTGACGCGTTCACTTCAGTTTGATATAATTGTATCGACATGAGTTCCGACTATGAAAGTGTGGATTCTGATATAGAACTTTCTGCAAATCACGCAATACAAGCTCTAATACCCGCTAAATCCCGAAATAGATACGAAAAAGTAACTCATTCTGCAAACTGTCAACTTTGACACGTTCATTCCAATTAATTTCATCACGAAATTCATATCAGTATCGCAATGTTTGATATTACATATTGGTAGTAGGTAAGAGATGTTGATGAAACCGTGTTGCTTGGATACTTCGGCGATCTCTTTATGCCCGCGTGGGCCAAAAAGTGAACCTTATGCCCGCACGGGCATAAAGTACGGCATTAGATAGTTGGTAACTAAGCAATAAAAACACAATAATGAACTAGTATGACATAATAGTATATTATGCAATGATCATGTATTAATAACCATTACATGAGAGTTGCATACGCTATTTTTTCTACACCCGATAAATAATCAAATACCATAAATTTTATATTTTTTTTGAACACAATAGGTAACAGTAATCATTCGTATTTCTATAAACAAAAATCTACAAAATTGTAATTAACCCTCTAATGCACAGCTCCGCCTTAAGGCTAACATCTTTTTTACATGAATTAATTCATGTTGTAAATGCACAGGTCCGCCTACAGGCGTATGTTATTTTCTTTCATTTAGAAATTTCTTATTTTCAAAATACCGTTCTAATATCGAATATATATTATTTTAACCCAATAGCATCCTCTTTCATAATTTTTCACTTAAAAAAAATTAATGCATTAAAGGGTTAATACCTCGGGTATTGGTATTGTCATAGATACAAGAAAACTATAAACATTTCATTTGTATTTATATTCAACATTTATAATAATTGTAATTAATCCGATTTCTTAAAAATATTGAGATTATTGATATTATTGATTTGAAGTTTTTCGTACACTTTCCTAGGTTTTTGGGGCAAAAGATTTTGAACTGCATTATCTGCTTTCTTCGATATGTGTGGAGGAGTCGATGGTAATTTGATGATATCAGACATTTTGATAAATTATCGATGTTTAGTTATGTATCTACGAAAATGTAATACGTACTGATTTTGATATCCAAAATAATTACATAGAAACCTAGGATAAACGTCAAATTCACAGCATGCTTGATTGAAAAATTATGGATTTCTATTGATTGAAAATCTGTATCGTAATGGGTATCATTATGAAACGGATTATGGACATATAAGTACATTGTTATAACACGGGTGTGGAGAAAATATATTATGCACTGCAAAATTGAATTGGTGCGCTAATAGACATCAGCCTTTAAGCTTCTTGTGCACTTGGTTTTACTGTTTATGTGAATATACAAGTAGACCTTATCAGACTCAACAGTCTTCTCACTAGGACCTTCTTGGAGAAAGCTCCGGTCCTAGCAGTCTATATCTCCACTGAGACAATACTTCACATCTGAAAGTTGATTTGGTAGTAGCAGTGAACGCAATATCAATTGCTCTTCTTTTCAAATCTCCTCGTCGTAATATACTGACTATGTTTCCAATAGTTTGTTTTTCAAACCTTTATCAATCGATTATTTCATTCTTAAACAAAGATATCAATGCATCAATGCAGTGTTGTTAAAGGAAACATATTTTTTATTTTATTTTATTACATTATTTTGCTCTCCACATTAACTATGACACTGGTAGTCTTTTTATTATTATTATAATATTAAACCTTAAAACTTAAAATTTATTTTTACTTACTTAACATTATTTTCAATCGAACTCTCGGTCGACATTGACTTCGGACTACGTAGGTACCTACGTCAATGGAATTTTAAAATTTTCTTATCAAACACATATTCATCTACAGAACATCCCCAAGTTTTCGAACGTATATCTCTTTAAATGAAAAAAAAATCCTCGTATTTGCCTTGCCATGTAGTATAAGAGCTTAGGTGGAATGCGCCAACTAAAATCCCCTCAAATTGCTTCCACGTTTGAGGATTATTGGATTGTTGTGGCGCATTAGCCTTGGTACTGATGAACAGGTGCCCAATTGAGAAAATGAATGTATTTAGATCAACACCGAATAATGCGCGCAGAGCTATATTTGTTTATAGTCGTGGACAAAATAAAAGAAACTTCAATTGTTGGGTACAGTGAATATTTTTTTTTGGTAAAATAGAAAATAAAATGGATGTGGAGGCATTTCTTGAATTTGGATTGGATCTTCTTCTTGAACCAATGTTCCATCAAAATAGTGAGTAAACTGAATGTTGACATAAAATTTGTAGTTTCTGGTTTCTACACAAAATATTAATATTTAATCATATTGGATTCGTAATTCTCTTCTTGGCAATGTATTTTTCACCACCTTAACTTTTTTTTGTGGTTTGTCTCCATTTTTAGTTCGTATCAATAGGTATAGTATGTATGTATATATATTTGGTAACTGGTTGAGCGGAAGAGCAGATTCTTGATTCATTCTACAAAATATGAGCCCTGCCATTTGGCCAACTACTGTGTAACATTTCAACCATTTTATTGATTTCTTCATTAACATTATATATCCAAGGCGTCAGCTATCAAACACAGCTTCATATTACTACCTTCCGAAACAATTTTAGGCATTTTCTGTAAAAATTGCGGAAATTAGACGACATCAGTGAACATTTACTCAGATAGAGCAGAATCCGTTTTATTTGCTTAAAAAGTGCATTTTTTCCAAACCCCCTGTAGCTTGTGGTCATTTAAATGTAGATTACATCCTCAAGTCCCACCTTTTTTTGGTCCAATGAACTGTCTCGCATATCTCTGGAGGTAGATACCCACTTTCCTGTGGCCATGTTTATTGTTATTTTTCCGATACAGTTTTTTGGAACTTGCCCCATCAAGTTATCAAATGAATCTCCCCTTCAAAGGATGGTGGTAATTGAAAATGACAGGTTTGTCATTGGTGGCGCTACCTATATATTATCCTACGATCTTATTAATCGATTATATGAGAGTTTAATTACAAAAAGTCATACTGCATACATATCACAATTATTCTCGTGAATATTTTAGCCAATCAAATTGCTATGATATTAATTAACTATGATCTTCAATTTCCAGTTCAGTTTTAGCTGCGTACAAAACCCGATCAATTAAACTTCCCACATTTTAGAATGATAGACACGTTTTCAACTTCGTAACTGAACTAAAATATCTACATGTAACTTTCGAGAAATCAAAACGTCAGATTAAAAGGGAAGTTTAACTAGTATTCGGTATCGTAACCCCAAGTGCAATCAACTTTGACTATTTCGAACTCGAAAGTTATGAATTATTTAGACTTAGAACTTGTTTGGGAAATATAATTTGAATTTAAATCGTTGGCGGTAATTTTCGTCTTGAAATTTTATTTTTACTCTTTATCTTGAGAAAATATAACCGGAAAAGGAATTTCTGGCAGAAACATAACAATCTGCACTGATAGTAGACAAGCCCTATTAGCCTTGAACAGACAACATGTTATATCGGGGCTGGTACCAGAGTGCCACCAAGATTTAGCTAACGCCTCGGCAGATAACTATATTATCCTGTGGTGGGTTAAAGGGCACGACAGTAGTGAGGGTAATCGCTTTGCCGATTCTTTAGCCAGGGAAGCGGCTGAACTAAAAATTTTAGGACCCAGTGACACCTACGGCCTAACGACTTCGACAATTGCGGAACTAGCCAAACATTACACCCATGCTCAATCCCTTAAGAGATGGGATGGAATCAAAGGATGCAGTCATGCCAGGATCACCCTGGGCGACCTTGGGAAGCTGGAGCCGAAGAAATATTTGGCGATGACCAGGAAAAACCTACGTTTAACAGTAAGATTTCTCACTGGCCATTGTCAACTGAGGAAATACCTAGATACTATGGGGCTAGTGGACACATCTCTATGCAGGATAAGTGAACAGGAAGATGAAACTGTCAGGCATGGCTAATGTCCGGAGTTATCGTCGATCAGATAGTGTGTGTTCGGTGAATCTTGGACTGCACCTGCCGATATGAAGGAGATGTCTCCTAGTGACCTGTACACCTTTCTGGGAAGGACAGGATGGACGATGACCTAGGAGGACAACTCCTCGGGAGGATGTACAATTGGTCTCATGTGGCCTAAGTGCTGTGAGCCTACACTCACCCTCCCTACTCTACAGATACAGAAGAAACGATATATATTATGAAATATTGGAATACCAAAAAATTGGAGAAATAATGAATATGTTGTTATTTTTTCCCCCCTTTCAATTTTAGAACTTTCATCAGTTTGATAGCCTCTTACTACTCTATTTCAGCCAATTAAAATTGTAGAAAAAGTGTCAGAGGAAATATGAATTGTATTCTTCGTGAAAGAAAAGTAATAAAAGAAAACTACATTATGTTCAGTTGAATTTCCAGCGGAAGATTCAATATTCCAAATAAACGGAAATATTGACAGAGAGAAATCCTTTCTTAAAATGAGATACGCATGTAAAAGTATAAAAGACAAAAACCAGAGGAAATGTTTGAAACTTAATATAATATCAATTCATACAAATGTGGCAGAGAGGTTCGAAAATGCTACATTAAGGGTTTAGATATAAGTCTTCTCCGGAGATAAATATTCAAATAAGTTTGCGCCAAAGTTCCCCTTTCAAGGAAGAATCCTGTTGAGCTGGAAATAATAGGAAATCATTTTATGCTTTCTTGTTTACTTCGAGGTTATTGTTTTTAAACGTTGGAATTTTGTGAGGATCATCAACTTAATGTTATTTACAAATTGTTCGAATGTCACTTTATAGGAAGTTTGTCTTTAATATATACAGGTGTCAAATATATATAAAGAATACAAAAAAATTTTCAATTCGTTGCTTTGTTATACATCTTCCTACGGAGATTATCTTTTACATTTTGCATATAAAATATGAAGCTAGAAAAATTAGTATATTCTACACAAAGGTGGTTAAGACTAGCACCAAAAGTATTTCGCGAGTGGTTTCGGTATTTCGTTCACAACACACCACGGGAAGCGTTTACCCTGTCGTCTGACGACAAAGCCTGGAGAAATGATAAGAAGAATAACACAATGGACTCCTCTATGGCCGAGAAGAAGGGGAAGACCCAGAGAAATTTGGAGGAATCAGATAGAAGAAGATATAAAAAGGATGGGAATCAAAGAGTGGAGAGAAAAATGCAGAAATAGAGCAGAATGGGAGAAAATAATTCCTCAAGCCAGGACACACAAGAAATTGTAACAGTAAGGATTGAAAAGGGAGTAATCTACCCTAATGAATGGATTTAAGAGCGCATTAGCGTTAGCCACAATCTTTTAGATTTAAATGCTTGATGATGATGATTTGGTCTAGCATATTATTGGTATTGTTCTTGTTCATTTAGTCTTGGTCTTGCTAGTCTGAGGTTAGTTTTGGTTTTGGTCTTACTTTGTGTGAGAACTTGCATTGTCTTGGTGGAGGCTCATTTGTCGTTGGGGCTGGTTTTTTGGAACTTAGCAAGTATTTCTGGCAAACAAATAGTTATGTACCAATCAGCGGTAACAGTTGTTGGATCTTGCTGAGAAATTGTTGCTACATGACCAGCTTCTCGGACAAATCTTTATCTTGGAACATCCAAACATCCGACTGACCTTTATTTTCGGATTAATTAGATTCATTATCACTCACAATACTGTATATATTTTTCAAGTTTCCTGAAGAATGCTTAAAAGCTTCAAAATGTACCTGTCATCCTGGTAAATTTTGAAAGAAGTCTGAAAATTTTTTTCTTTTATAAATGTTGATGGAAAGTCCTGGTGTAATGAAGCTACTTACCTACGGCATTTTCTATTTCCAGATAATTTCAATAAATTACGCAGATGATACAGAAAAATATTGAGAAGCATACATTTTATTGTAAACTATACAGGGTGATTAATTGAGAAAGAGACATCCGTTAACTGCAGATACGGGACACCTAGGAGATCTCAAAAACTCTATGCTTGATGGGTGTTACTATTTTTATTACCAAGATACAAGATGTTTGATCTATTTTGCCAATTTCTTTACGGGTCCGTAACTTGCTCACCACATTGTATTTTTGCTTGAAATTTGGCACACGTTTACCTCAAGGTGTCCAATCAATCAATCTATTTAATATAAGAAGAATCCAGTTTCGAATTAAAAAAAAAATTAATAGAATATTCCGACCCCAAAACAACATCCTGTAGATCAGATTTGAAAAAAAAATTAATACTGTATTTGGAAAAAGCAGAAAAAAGCGGATCCAGTAATCCACTTGCCTTTTTGGGCAAAACAGTTCATGCTGTACAATTTTGAGTTCAAATTGTTAAAGTTGTGAATTTTTAACGTCTACATGTTTACAATATGAAAAATCCAGGTTGTGATTAAGGACTCAACAAAATATCCCGGCCAAAAAACCATTAATCCATTCTGCCGAAACGAAGTCCGTATTTGCAAGAACACGAAAAAGTCATTTCAAGGACATTCTCTACTTTTTCGGTGAAAAATTCACAAAAATTGAATAGATCAGGCCTTTACTTGATGTATATCCATACTCAATAATGAAATAAGACAATTTAATTTATTAATATCTACATTATACAATGTGTCCTACTAAGTTGGAATCATATGGAAAACTTCTTTATTATTCATTTTAGGAATAAAACTTATTCTCCATAAAAAGTTTGGCATTATCTAAAACCTAGAATACAGTCATCAAATATCAAATTTTTCCAGTCGTATACGAGGTTTGTCAAAAAATATTAGTTTCACTCAGGAGTGAAGTACCTTTGAATTTGAGAATATCGAACAATATTACTAAAAAAAGTTGATCAAAATAAAACACTACGATTAAATATGTATAATCACATTCATTCAAATTGAAACTTCAGATTATTTCATTTTTACTAATGTTTCTATTTTGAATGAACAATTATCTCTTGTGATTACGAAACACAGTATAATATTTTACGTTTTCCATGTTTTTTTTATAATTATGCATTCAAAACACGAAATAAGTGCATATTCATTTATTTTGCAAATAATAAGATACTTACATTCAAACACTAAGGGCCGGTTGTACAATAATTGTAGCTTAGTGAAGGCTCAAGTGTGAACTCAGGTTCAGCGTCAGATTGCTGTTGTACAGAGTTGGCTTACGGTTGAGCTTCATTTAAACCTTGAGCTTAGTTAAGCCTCCAAGAGGGCAGGTTTAATGTAAGCTTAAGCACGGAACATGAATTGTTATCATGTTCCGTGGCTTAAATGTGTATGAATTGTATGAAAACATAACCTGTACTTAATTTAATGTTAAATTAAAAGTTTGTCAAAGTTAATTATGGATATTTTAACCGATGATGATTCGCGATTTACCATTTTTTTATTAAATAACAATTTAACAAAATAACATATTTATGAAAACAGTTTAGTAACTTTGAAACTTAGAGTAAAATATTATGAATGTGGCCACCATTATTGTTCACCACTCCTTGAAGTCGTCTGCGCCATAAATTATAGATAGCCCCATTAATTACACCCTGTTCAAAATTGTTTCAAGCAAACTGCATTCTTCTTTGAGCTGCTCTATTGTTTCAAGTTTTTGTCCGTCATAGAAATTTTGTTAGAACATTCCCCAAATTTAATAATCAACCGGATTTAATTCTGGGCTCTTAGGTGGCCACATTCATAATACTCTAAGTTTTAAAGTTACTGAACTGTTTTCATAAATGTGTTATTTGTTAATATGTTATTTAATAAAAAAATGGTATTTCGCGAATATGGTAATTTCGGAAAATTTCCTTTCTACTGGAGTGTTCTGGATAGTTTATTTACCGAAAAAGCATTTTAGTACAATTTTAGCTAGGACAGTTTTCATTTGCAACGAGCTCAAATGCACTGTTATATAATTTGTTTTATAAGTCCGACCCTGTACATTATTTTTTCTTCCAAATCTACAGTCATGTTGGGGACATGTTTGGTAATTAGCCCTGTGAAAAGAAAGTGAATCGCAAAAAAAATTTCATTTGGAAAATGTACTCCTTTATTTCGGCCCACAGTGTATCTTGATTATTAAAATAGTGACACCCATCAAGTATGGAGTTTTTGAGATCGCCTAGGAGTCCCGTATGTCACTTTCCCAATGAATCACCATGTATATTGTATAATTGAAAATTGTGCACTTTATTTAATATTATACTATAAAAAGTGTTCAGGTAAAATTAATAAAATTACTGTTATCACACATTTATTCATTACGACAAGCGTTTATGGTTATATGCAACCAGATTTCACTCACGGTCGGCTTCAAAGACTGCTAAATCCGTTCATGTCGTAATTCACACTTGAACTGTTTTTAGTAATTTTACTCTGAAAGAAAATTACTTTGAGCTTTGAGTTGGGATACGCTCTTTCGACTCGACAGACCGTCCTTATGTGCACGCCGGAATTGTACAATAAATATTTCAGTTTCCAGTTAAATCCACCGTTTATATTTAAGAAAATATATTTACTATGTTTATTAGAAACTCGAACTTGAAAATACCTCTTTACAAAATTGTCTGGAAAACGCAATACATATTTATTTATTTTCATTTCCGACAGTTTGTTTATTCGTGCAAGAAAATTTACCACATTTGTTATTTTTGTAGGTTTGTTTACGTACGAGAAATGTAAATATAAAGCCGCCTAAGTTTTTTGGTTTCGTTTCAAGTATTTTCCAGAGTACACGAGTGAGTCTGGTTTACTATTGTCCTTACACCATAGACCGATCTAGAGTTTATAAAATACCCTTCTTAGTGTGCGTCATCGATTGTTAATGTCCTAACACATTACGTTGGAAGAAATGGAAAAAAGAATGTCTGTGATTAATTCCAATCAAAATATCACAATAATGGACCGTTTGAATGTATTACAAACGTTAATCCTAATCTTTGACTTAAAAAAATTGATTAATTGACGTTTAAATTACGCGCAAGCGCGACCTATTAATTGGGAGAAATTACACCATTCGAAATGGGTTGCAGACGTATCTTTCGTAGATGCAATGTGTCTTATTTTTTTTAATGTCCCATTGACAGTTCTCGGCAGGTCTGTACTTTGTTGTTTACGGTCAATTATCATTTATGGAAAATGAATAATAATCTAATTGCTAAATTTTTTGAATAAGACAAAAATATGCCTAGATACACAAAAAATCATCAGCATATTGGATGTTCTCAAGTATTTTCGATTAGAAAAAGAAGCTGGTAATTATTAATTCCATATCCTTTTCGAATTGTTAATAAATAACGTAAATCAAATTAATCAAAAGTCGTCCTTTAGCCTGGTAATTGATGGTTTTATTTGACGCCATATTGCGGTGGATCGATTGTAGTGCTATCTAGCGGCACGTATTGAAATTAGGTACAAGGTAGAAAACTGGGAAATCAGAAACTGTAATTAGTGTACAGCTATCTACTTTTAACTCACTTAGTAATGTCAATGTTGCCATGTTTCAATTATAAACTAACTAGATATTTCAGAGTTCCTGTAAAAAACCAAGACGCACACCTTAAATATGTTTGTGGTATTATGAATGCTATGTTTTCGTCTACATTTTAAAATTATTAAGTTTATACATAATATATACTGGAAAAAAGGGTTTTTTACAATTGTGTACATTATTTGTTTTGAGTTAAAAACATAAATATTTATTATTTGCCACACTTCTATTATGGACAAAGATGAGTAAGTGTCACAATGTTACCAGCGCGTGGCCCTTTTGGAAAACTGAAACCATGGTATTGCTGGTATTGTGATACTTACTTATCTTTCTCCGTAATAGAAGTGTGGCGATTGGCGAACAATAAATAGACAATGTTCTCAACTTGAAACAAACAAAATACACAACTTTTCCACTTTTATTAATATCACAAATATATGTAAGGTGTGTCTCGGGTTTCCACAGGAACTCTGTAATATCTAGTTTGTTTATAATTGAAACATGGCAACATTGACAGTGATTAAAATGTAGATAATAAATATCTCTTGTAAAACCGGCCCTTATAATTATATTAAAAATATATCGTTGGTTTCTGACTGTAATAAAGCCCCAACGATGTTGATTTGGACCCCTAGCCATTTTTGGAAACTGACTCTGGGGTCTTATTTGCACTAGCTTGAAACGTCTTCTCTTGAATTAAATTTTTATCTAAAAAGCATTAGCAGCGGTTAAATGCAAAAAAATGATTTGGCACTTCTCCACTTTTTGGCCTCTATCTCTGCCTCTAATCAATTGTCTACCTTCCTTTTTTCAGTTTTACCCATAGAAAATTTCCCAATAAAATCGTATACTTTTAGATTTTTTGGATCTCGCCAAAAAGCCTTTTTTAATGAAAGTTCTCACATTTTAGATTATTTTCTCGTTTTTTTTGCATTTTTGAGCCGGGTGCAACTTCCGCGCTAACTTGAGACAATTCTTATTCGATTCTTTGGGAAAATACAGAAGAATCAGCTGTATTGAAAAGTTTATCAATCTGACCGCCTATTGGACTGAACGATATATTATTCAATACAAAATAACGATTATTACTGATTCCCCTCGTTGTATTGCGTAGCACTATTTAATATTGGATGTGATGTATTACAACCATATTCCTGTCTAATTTCAATCAAAAAGGTTTAGTAGATGAGCATGGTGAGATATTGATCTTTTCCATTTTCCATTTTCCGTACCCATAGCTGGAAAACGAACCCTGTTACTAAGACTTTAATGTCTGTACTTCTATCCGTCCGTTCGTCTGTCCATCTGTCACCAGGCGTTATCTTATGAGCCGTTATAGAAATTATCATACATGGATAAACTAAATATTTAAAAATCATGTTTTTGGATATTTATTCGCTTCCTTTTGGTGGATATTGATATTGATAGATGGATTCGTGGTCCAGTTGGTTGAAGCGCCTCCTAGTAAACGCCATCTGGACTAATGGTATTTTTTTAAAATTTGTTATATACTAAGTAAAGCTATAAATATAAATAACAAAAATAAAGTCAATCGCGTGAATACGACTCGCAGTTGCCCAGTTTTTCTAGTTGATAATTACTAACATTTCGGATGAATTGGGAAATTTTCGAACTAAGGAAAACATTTTCAAGCTTTCCTAATTTGCAACTTTTTGTAGAAGTAATACCTGTCTGCAATTACGAAAACATTATAATACTGACTTTTTTTCTTGAATAACTTTTACAAAGAAATGGAACATTACATTCACAAGAAGTAGACTACTTTCAGATATATTTATTGACTTGTATAATAAAACAATTATATTGTGACTTATAATGAGCGGTGCACGCAAATTCCCGTCAGGCTCCTTGATGACCAATATAATACACTTGAGTTTCCGTCTGACACTTGCAGGTATCTTAATCCCGCACTCGAATTGCCGTCCAGTTTATTTAATCTGTTCTGTTATCGGGACTGCCCTGATAGTTTACCCTGGCGGGGTTAGGTTAGGTTACGTGTCTTATTATATTTCTGAAATAAATGTACAAATACCTTCACCATTTAATTTATTTTATATTTCCTTGATCTTCTTAATTTTGTGCTTATCTTGTTGCGCGCAATTAGGTTCCTAATTTTGGTGTTCTTACTCGTATTCAGGTAGAAAATGACCGTTGAGCGCAACTCATCCCTGCCCAAATAAACCTTTTTTAAACAGGTCAGTTTTTCCCCTGACGGGAACTCGAGTGATAGCTTAACGTACCCTAATTATGACACAGGTAGAGTGGTTATCCTGACGGGAATTCGTGTGCGTCCATAATAGGTCCTTTTAGATACTTTCCCAATCTTCATCGTTGTCACTTTTTGTCTGTCCATTAATTTCTTCTCTTGTTTAATTCTCATTATATTTATCATCGATTATATCGACTCTCTATTCTCTAAATACAATGATCCGCTGTTCTGAAAATTTAAATTACATACCTTGCACAAGGTAGGTAATATATTACAGCTACATGACGGCAACATTCTATTTGTTTGAATCTTATTCCATGTAGTTTTTGATGGAAAATCGACAGGAATATGGTAGTAACACGTCAGATCTCATATTCTGATAATACTGGGCAATATAACGGGAAATCAGTGATAATTATTGTAATATTGAATCATCGTTCAGAGGTGGCTGGATTTTCAAACTTTTTGATACTGATACTTTTGTATTTTTTTCCGAGGTATTGAATAGGATATGCATCAAGTTGGCGCGGTAGCTGTTTCCGGTTCAAAACTACAAAAAAGCGGAAAGAAAATGAAAAAAGTTGGCATGTACATTGAATAACCGGCCAAGTGCGAGACGGACTCGCGCATGGAGGGTTCTCTATCATTATCTATAAAAACATACATACAAACAAGTGTAGCTGATATTATTTATTTTGAAAAAGTGATTAATCTTTGCGGAAAAAACATTAAACCTGAACGTTCATGATGCTCTTGTGAAACGAAACCCCACAAGTTCTGTTCGCGACATGATTACGAACTGTGCCAATATGATAGGGGTAGGAGAATCAACGATTTATACATTTTCACGTGAGAAAATGGGAAAACCTGGCGAAGGAACCATTAGAAACAGTGTTCGTATGATAGTGCATGGTATGTATTTCGCAAAAGGAATACCAACATTGGACAAGATTGTGCAAGCCGCCCAGAATGACGGGAACCTGCCATAACTATCAAAAACTAGAGTATGGAAAATTCTTCATGGAATGAACTTTCGGTGGAAAAAACAGATCAATGTTTTCTTATTGATAGGCTAGATATTGTTTGCTGAGACGGGAATACTTGAGGTCAAACCGAAAATATCGCAACGAATGCAAGAATATTTTCCATTCGTATGAACGAATGTTGGAATATTTGGATGAAACACTGCTTAATGAAGGACTTTCCTCTGGAAAATAACGCAGTCTGATTATAACTCATTTAGGCAGTGAAAACGGATTTCTGGATCAAGGAATATTGGAATTTTAATCTTATTCAAGAAAAGACTACTACGAAGATATGACTTTTTGAGGAAAATTTCCAACAAATGATCGAATACATTTCCCAGAATTCAGTTATTGTAATGGATAACGCCAAATATCATTCTCGATTAGTAGAGAAGCTTCCCACAAGTTCATGGAAAAAAGCGACGATAACTGATTGGTTGCAGTGTAAAGGCTTAAATTTCAATGATACAAAGATTTTTTGCAAATTGTTAGACAGCGTAAGGTAAAGTTTCAAAAAATTTGTAATCGATGAGATGGCAAAAGGTGGAGGTATTGTTGTACATCGTTCACCCCCTTACCATTGTGAGCTGATCCCAATAGAGCTTATATGGGCTCAAGTCAAAGGTTATGTAGCCAGGAACAACAAAACTTTTGGACTTCAAGTACATCAACTCTTGATGGATTCATTGGCAACTGTGACTGCCGAAAACTGGCAAAGCGCCATGAAACATGTTATAGTTGAGGAGGGGATAATGTGGGATCTTGACGACTCAATCGACGGAAGTACAGAGATCGAACCGTTGATTATTGAATCAGAACAAGACGATTCTTCAGATTTTTCTGATGAATTTAGTTAATAAAGCTGTATACAGTGTGGAAACCACTTATGCAATAAAATTCTTTTTGTCATTATTTTAGAAAATTATAAAAAATGCCGAGACACGTCAACTTTTAAAATGAGTTGTGCGTTATATAAACATAAATGTAAATGTAGAGGGTGATTCACGCAAGTATGCCATAGTCGGTGTTTTTTTTTTTTTAATGGAACACCCTGTATATTTGCATATTTTTGAAATCCTCTTAATGAACCGATTCCAACAAACTAAATAAGGTATTGGCAATTATGAATTATGCAGGGTGAAATTTTTATTTTTACAGTATTATTAAACACATACCTACATAAAATACCTGATCTATTTGATTTTAATACATTGAAATAAATGCTCAAAATGTTCTCCACCTAGTTATCCTGTCTTTAAATTGAGGTCTACAATGCTAGTTGGTTGTGTTGCATATTCTTTGTTCTTGAGATAACCCCACAGAAAAAAATCTAACGGCGTAAGGTCTGGCGATCTAGCTGGCCACTCAATATTACCTCTTCGTCCAATTCATTTATTGGGGAAGATTTTATCTAAATGGGTTCTTACCATTAAAGCATAATGGGGTGTTGCCCCGTCTTGCTGGAACCAAACATTTTCATTCGGTAAGCTAGGATCTATTGCGTTGGGATATAAGTTTGCCAACGCAGGAATAACTTCATTTCTAAGCATATTTGAATATTTTTCCACTGTCAAATTTCCATCTATAAATATAGGACCAATAATATGGTCGCATATGATACCGGCCCAAACGTTCACCTTTTGGGGGTACTGAGTATGTGTCTCACGCATCCAGTTAGGATTCTCTGCTGACCAATATCTACAGTTCTGTCGGTTTACCTCTCCATTCAATGTGAATGTTGATTCGTCAGCAAAAAGAATAGTACCAAGAGTTATCTCCTTTCTGTTCAGCTTATTCATCAATCCTTCGCAGAAATCCATTCTACGATCTGGATCGTCTTCTGTTAACTCCTGCACAAAAGTTAATTTGTAGGGATGAAGTTTTCCTTCATGAAGACATCTTAGAACATTATTTTCACGGGCATTTTGTCGTGTACTTGAAGTTGGATTCTC
>CAJUYG010001713.1:0-34772 GCA_910591675.1 Galerucella calmariensis | reverse complement strand
TCCACATTATTTACCGATTTAAAACAATCCACATTATTTACCGATTTCGTCTAATTATTGGCGTTTTTAGGCAATTTTTTGGTATTTATGATAAAATTCATGGGCATAGCAGGTTTTGTGTAATATACAAATACGTCTAATAATAAGTTAGTTTAGATTCTTGATAAATCCATATTTAGCTAATTTAAAAAAGTACCAATATTTCAAGTGTAATAAATTATTAATTTTAAAATTTCAACCTGTATAATTCATAATTGACCATACATTATTTAGTTTGTTGGCATCAGTTCATTAAGAGGATTTCAAAAATGCAAATATACAGGGTGTTTAATTAAAAAAAAACAACACCGACTATGGCATACTTGCGTGAATCACCATGTACATTCAAATTTATGTTTACATTACGCACAACTCAATTCAAAAGTTGACGTGTCTCGGCATTTTTTATTATTTTCTAAAATAATAATATAAAGAATTTTATTCCATAAGTGGTTTCCACGCTGTATATTATAGTTAAAGTGATGTTCATCTGCAATAATTTGTTATGATTTATTCATTTTTTACAAGAATATGTGGGTACCTTAATATTTTCTGTGAGTTACTTGTGGCATTATCCTTTTTTCTCTTATTTTTTTGAGAATAAAAAAAATATAAAAGCATTATTGTGGTTTGATTCCCAAGAAAATAAGAGGAAAAAGAATATGTGTGTATATGTGAATCTTAGTGCAAAATTACTTTGTATTTTCATTATAATATTAATTATAATAAATGTTAAGCAAACATCATAAATAAACCCTTACCCTACGACTATGGACCGTTTGGTTCACTGCCTATGCTTCATTTGCATTTTATTACTTATTGTTATTTGACCGATCACCTGGTGGCACAATTTCTTCCTCCTCAGTCTAGATACATTACAAAACATAAATGAGAGATACATTTTTTTCAAACACCCGATCTCTGTTTTCCGTATATTATAGGCGCTGTGTGCTATCAACTCCTTTGAAACGAGCTTCAAGCTGATTGATTTCACTTTTGTGATTCATATTTTTTGGAGCTTCGCTTGGTATAACAAATTAAAAAAGAAACCAAGAAAACTATCAGCCCGCACGGCGATTCAAGCTCGCGATTTCTCGTTAACTAGCAAGAACTAGGCCACGGGGGCGTACGCTATCTATTGTATCAACATCGAACTAAAAGAATAAAAAACGTGATTTTTGGATATATTTTTTATCGAGTTTTCAGAATTTGTTGTTATAGCGCAGTCTTGGTAATAGGGTTCGTTTTTTACCCTCTAGGTACGGAGCCCTGAAAAGTGTTCTTGTGAGCTATGAAGTTCCAAGGAAAAAAACCAGAAACATACGTTTTTGTCGGGAAATTTTTTCATGAGCACATGTTTGTATGCATAAGCTTTGTCAAAAAAAGTTGTTTAATGGGAATATAATGGTTTTAAATAACAAATTTACGTTTTTAGAATACAATTCAATGGTAATGGCATCTCTATGGCATTACACATCTGTAAATATGTCAGATATTTCCCAGTTTGCAAACTAAAAATTTATTTTGTTTGCAAATTTGCATTATTTTGTGTGATAGTAAATACCATTTCAACGACCAAAACAAGGCAGTACAAAAAAAGTTGGAACGGTATACAAAAGGTTGACGTCACACTTTTGTGATCGGTGTTTTAACTAAGATGGCGGATTGCCATATTTTGTTTTTGTGTTTCCACTAAAACAACATAATCACAATTATAATGTAGAAATAAGTGATTGTTATAGACTCTTTGTAATCTATACAATTGTTTTAATTATTCTTGGTGACTGTTATCATATGGTTCATTCAATAGCCTTTTTGGTGTGCGTCATCGATTTTTAATGTCCATCTTACACATTACGTAGGAAAAAATGGAAAAAAGGCAGGCCTGTGATTAATTCTAATCAAAATATCACAATAATGAACCGTTTGAATGTATTACAAACGTTAACCACAATCTTTGACATGAAAATCTGATTAGTTGATGTTTAGAATACGCGCAAGCGCGACCTATCAATCGGGAGAAATTACATCGATCAAAATAGAATGCAGACGTACTTTTCGTAGAGGCAATGTGTCTTACGTATTTTTCCAATGTCCCACTGACTGACAATTATTTTTTTATGAAAAGTGGATATATTATTGTACTATCTATTTTAATGATACAAAAATATGCCTAGATAGACGGAAACACATCAGCATTTCGAAAGTTCTCAAGTATTCTCAGTAAGGAAAGGTAGCTGGTAATTATTTATTTCATAACCTTTTCGGATTTGGCTGAATACGATCCTGATTATTTCATTCATCAAATTTAAGGTTAGCTGTATGTCAAAATAGCAAATTGAATAAACGACATACCGAAAACCCGGATATACGTCACAAAAGATGACGAAAACCAAAAATGCTATTGAATGTACCATACCTAATCCCCGTAAAACAAAATTAATTTTTATTTTCAATTAAAACCGAACATTTTATTTGCAGCATTACGTGCACCAAAAACTCCGTGTTTGATACAATGAAAACTCCACAACATACACAACTCCTTCTTTTTCTCTCTTTCTCTATGCCGTAGTTTTTATGTGAAATCCATTACTTTTAAGACCTCGTTTCTGTTCCAAACATACACTTTCAATTGCCTGTTTGTTTTCTTTGGGTCAATAAAACTCCTTTTTACTCCTAGCTAGTGCGCCAGAACACCCTGTACGTGCTATTAACGTCTCAAGTTTTATTGTTCCCTACGGCAATATACCACAATATATCCAGTTTTAAATTTTAATCAGAACAAAAATCGAGTTAGTGTCGTAATAACATTACATTTTCTAGTTGCTAGGTACATTTTTTTTAACATCCAAAAAAAGGGGAACAGTTTTTTCAAGGAAATTATTTTTAAACATATCGATACTAGAATACAAGTATACAGACTAGGAACCAAAATTGGTATCAGACTCGCCTCAAAAGAAGAGCTCAAAAGAGTCTCGCTGGTCTGGATCCCTGGCCACTCTGGCATGAATGGCAATGAGAAGGCATACTCTCTTGCACTTGTTTCGTATTGGGTAGGTAAAGGCTTCAAGAGACCCATGTCAGCTTAGGGCTTACGTGAGGTAGTATTCTGTTTTGCGGAAAGGGCATTCAACCCATTCCATTACCTTTGATTTAAGTCTCTTTCTTCACTGTGCCACGTCTTCCGTCATTTCCCATCCAATTTGTCTCCCATTCACTGATATTTCCCTCTTCTCTATTTTTGCAGGGCTCATTGTTCAGTCTTCTCTTTGGTGCAGCCGCCATCTTTCGTCTATTCTGATGTGAATGGAGATAAACCCGGTAATCACTCGTATTGCTGTCTACCCAGATACTGGACCTTCTGGATTGGATACAACCGATCGTTAAAGCGGTTTGGCAGCTTTAGTGTCTTAGGCTTCCCTTTTCTGTTGAAAGGAATAATCATGTTTATTCTGATGTAACCCCTCAAGTTACAGTGAATACGATCTAGTTTCAGCAGGATATAGCACTCCACATTACCGAAGAAATGACGGCAGTTTGATTGATTGATTCAACACCACCATTCAGAGGCTTGGTGTCCTCGGCACCTCAATCTTTAGTCTTTTTGTTTTCTTAGTTGAGACAAGTAGCTCTTACCAGGCTTAATAGTCTTTTCACTGGGTACTTCTTGGAGAAATCCTCCCTTAGATGCTCTAGTCCTGAAGGTCTTCATCTCCAATGAGATATAGTGCTTCACTGTCAAAGATAATATCAGAGGCTGTTTCCTCGTATTCCATGCACAAAAAACAGATATATTTCTCGCTATAGGGTGCGGCAGATAAACGGTCAATTAGAAATATCTCGAGAACTAAAGGTATCTGAATTATGAAAATTGTCATGAGGGGGTTTTGAATAATGAGCTATTTAATGAAAATATTGCCGTCACCATTCTACTTCCGGTTATACCGGAAACTGCACATAACTTCGTAATTTTTAATGGAAGACACTGTATATTTTTCAATTATAGGAATATTTATGTTGTTCTGAACATTTTTTGTTAATACTTCCCTATACCTATTTTGAACCGTTTTTGAGTTGTAATGTTTTTTAAAACCAGGATTTTGAGAAATGATTAAGTATATTTATATTTAAAAATTAACCAGATAGTTGTCTAGTTCACCAAAAGTGAGTTTTCAAGAAATTATTAAATAATTTTATTTTTAGAATAAGTACAATTCATCTTCTTTGTGAGTCTACTCACAATCCAATACATTGTTTTCAAATGACATGATATGCTGTTAATCGCGAATATATATATACCATTTTTGGCTGTGATTGATGATCTTTGGCTCAAATTTGAGTTTATCAGACGTCAAATTGTTCTTTTTATTTCCAAATTTATTTGATTTACTCGATTTTTTGTATTATATATTTTGAAAATAATCAATTGACTTTTATTTTCATAAACAGATATAACAAACAAATGACGATAATGTTTTATTTATAATATTACGGCCTGTTTATCTATTTTCAGGCTTTTATACAAATGCGATATAACAACCTTTTATGCCAAGTTATTGTTGGATTAATTTTCATCGGTTCACTCAACTACACAGACATTAACTTGATTTTATTGTGGAATTTTCAAATATTTTACAATATTTTGTTGGAGTTTCGATGTTAATTATGGACCAGTGGAAATTTACACTATTTTAACAACGCAATCATTTATTATATTAATAAATATTACAATTTGTTTTAACTGCTATATTTATTATTATGGAGCCAAAAATGTATATAATATGTCATTTTAACGTTGTAATATTTTGATACAAATGAAAAACAGTTAAGGTAAAAATTTAAGCTTCTTTGTTACATACTACCTTCACATAATGGAACGAGCATACGAGATGCTTTAGGAGTATGGCTTCAGAAAAAACTTCTCACTTTGCTTAGTTAAACGATATTCCAGGCAAAAGTTGCAGCACTGTGAAGAACATTTATTGAGGTAGGAGTTCAAGCAATAGTATATTACATACCGAGGTGGGAAGTGTTACGCTACTCTACGCTACGCGCCTCAGTGAACTAATATCTCGAGACAGTGATGTAACTTTCCACCGAGGTTTTTATGCTATTTCATTTAGAACTATAATCTTCTAAACAAAAATTCGGAAAAAAGCGAATTTTTCATTATTTTTTCTCAAACGTCAACAATAAAATTACAAAGACAACCATAGAATGTTGATGACAACTAACAACAAATAACTTATTTTCCCAATAGTGAGTAGGCGGGTGTTTAATAAACACTTCAAATTTGTCAGCTCTTGTCAGTGTCCGGACCGTGTAATTTAATTTGTTTATAAAATGTAGGATATAGAGCTGGAGTGCACACCGCCAGACATAGAGGAAGCAGCGGAGAAAGCTGAAGGAAATCTTATGCCCCAAAAAAGTGAACCAAGGTATGATAAAGCATATAATAAGTACAGAGATTGGTGCGCCAAAAAGGGGTCACAAAAGCTGCATCGGAAAACATCGTTCTTGCCTACTTCAGTGAAATGGCTAAGACTAAGAAATCGTCAACCTTAATGGTCTACGTATTCCATGATAAAAACAACTTTAATTATCAGAGACAAGGTTGACATATCAAAAAATGGAAAATTAATGGCTTTTTAAAAAAGGCAAAATGCCAATTATAAACCGAAGAAATCAAATACCTTTACCCAAGAAAATGTTGATACTTTCTTAGATGAAGCACCAGAAGAATTTCTTGTTCTGAAGGTTATTATTCTAATACTAATAAAATAGTTGTTTCTATTGATAATCTTCAACATTTTAGGTTGGTTTGGTAATTGGCCTTTCGGGTGCCCGCAGATGAACTTTTTAAGATGAAAGTCCAAGATATTGATATTTTGGAAGAAAAGATCAGCATCATCATTCCTCACACAAAAACATATCAAGCACCATCGTTTCTGATATTAAACACTAAATGGGTTGAGATTGTGAAGAAATATATGGAACTCCGTTCACGAATTCGAAATGAGAGGTTTTTCATGCAAATGAGATTTGAAAAAAAACCAATCAAGTCTTTGGACACAATTCCATATCGCAATTTCCGAAAAAAATAGCATCGTTTTTGAAACTAAATAACGTCGGCGAGTATACCGGGCATTGTTTTCGGCGTACAGCAGCAACTTTGTTCACAAACAATGGAGGAGATGTTCTACAATTAAAGAAATTGGGAGGATGGAAATCGAGTACCGTGGCGGAAGGCTATGTAGATACTTCGTTCTCCAATCAAACGAAGACTGCTAATCTGCTCTCTGGCAAAACTACTATCTCCAATCCTTCATCAGTCACCATGAAAAATTCATCATCTGTATCACAAGAACTGAACTTTTCAAGCAAAGAAATTACGCATGGGTTAATGGTTTCTGTAGCATCTTACAATAGTTCGACCATAACGATCAATTTCAATAATGTCAATAATCCCTAAATATATGTACATACAGAAATTATTAATCCTTTGTTTGAAAAGTTCGGTTATTGTTAATTTTATGTTTACTTATCCTAAAGAACTTAAGAAGTGTTAATGTTGTCAAGTATGCTTATAAGTCTTAATAAAATCAAATAGGTAAATGAACTTTTTATTTAAAAAACTTTACCTACGACCCCCCCTGTAATCAGTCGCAATAACACACAGTCGGTATCAATGTAATGACGTCTATTACGCACTGTAAAAAAAACGCACAGCTGTAAAGTAAATCGCACGGCTTCCCTAGCAACATCTTAGCAACTGTCAATAGACGTCACCATTTTATTCAAAATTTACTATTTGAAAACATTCGGTATGGCCACGTTTAACTATGAAAAGCCCAAAGGGCTAAGTATATGTATTGATTATAATTGAAAAATGGACTTTCGATTATCAACAATATATTAATAATGATTAAACGTTAGTTCTTTAATGTGCATCTTTCATTGGTAATAGAGTAATAGAGATGGAGTTAACCAAGCACCTCTAATTATGTAACTGTTATTTCTTATGCTTGTTATAAAAAATACAAGTACAAGTAGGTCGTAGGTAAAGTATAGTACGTAACTCATGTTGTAAGGCATTTCACGCACTCACGGAATTACGCACTCGCCGCCACGCGGCATCGTGCGCAACTTTTCCATTCGTGCGTAAAATGCTTCTTACCACACACGTTACGTAATATACTATTACCTACGACCCCCCCTGTAATCAGTCGCAATAACACACAGTCGGTATCAATGTAATGACGTCTATTACGCACTGTAAAAAAAAACGCACAGCTGTAAAGTAAATCGCACGGCTTCCCTAGCAATATCTTAGCAACTGTCAATAGACGTCGCCATTTTATTTAAAATTTACTATTCGAAAACATTCGATATGCCAAGTTTAACTATGAAAAGCCCAAAGGTTATCAACAATATATTGATAATGATTCAACGTTAGCTCTTTAATGTGTTTCTTTCATTGGTAATAGAATAATAGATATGGAGTTTACCAAGCACCTCTAATTATGTAACTGTTATTTCTTATGCTTCTTATAATAAATACAAGTACAAGTAGGTCGTAGGTAAAGTATAGTACGTAACTCGTGTTGTGAAGCATTTAACGCTCTCACGGAATTACATATATAGTTGTAAATAAAATACCATTCTCATACACTCCAACAGCCAAATCATCTCCATATACTAATTAATATTTTACAATTTGTAATAAAAGAATGTTGTAGATTAGGTTCTGTCTGCGTCGGCTATGATTGACCTAATAAAGGAACACTCCCTTGATAAGGGTAGATTGGACGATGCAGAAGGCTGCAGGCTTGCCAAGGAACTGCTGCAGTATCCGGACAGCAAAAGTAGCAAAGTATATCAGTCCCTTGGAGACAAACAGTCCCCAGGAGTATAAAGGTTACTAGACAGTCCTTTGGATGACAAACAGTCCCTATCAGTACAACAGTCCCTAGGAGTACAACTTTCCCTAGGAGTACAACTTTCCCTAGGAGATTCCTAGGAAGTTTCCAATAGGTGAAGTACAAAGTTGGGCTTTATCTTCACAAACATATTATTAAGTATTTTATATTTTTTCATGTTAACTAAACTTTTTTCTTTGTAATTTCACGACAGAAGCTATATATTTTTTTACCTTGATAGTTTCATTCACCACACTGAAACGTTACGTTATTTTTTTTTAATTATCAGATCAAAAGTTAGCTGACCTGTAAATTTGATTTTGTTTCTAATTTTCTTCTAGGAAAGAAAATTAGTGGAGCCCTAAAATTTCTTCGTTAGCTAACAAAGCCCTGCGAACTGGCTTAGTTTACCTCCAAATTTAATCGGTCAGTTAGGCAAGAACCGGCAGTATTTACCATCATTTTTTTTTTCAAATTTTTCATTTCATTGGCATTATTGAAACAACTTTCGTTCATTGGCGCCCAACTACATTCTCACAATTTCTGTTTCAATAGCCAGACCACAGGGAAAAAGTGATTCTCTGGAATAATGGAAGAAAATACCGCGAATTGGACATGCAAAAAACTTCATCGAATAACCACCACCAGGATTATCTACTGAACCAGAATAGGCAAACAGCCAGCATTCTAGTTGGACTCCCGATAATACACTTTAGACTTAACAATATCGGCATCGGCTGAACCATATGCAGGTTTTGCCAAGAAGATGAGAAAATCTGAGCACAGATACTATGACACTGTGAAGATCTGACTAGGCTGAGGTTTTTGCAGATAGGGAACGAGAAATCTCTCAATATATGGAGGACCTGGTGTCTAGTAGTGGAGAAAGATTCAGCATCACATAAAAACAAACACACGACAAAGGTAGTAGTGGAAAGGCTCTTAGAAGTCCAGAATTAATCTCAATATTATCATCTTATTTGTCGTGGTTGTCCTTCAAATAGAATTGCATTTTTGTTTGGTTGAATTAACTATTTCATTTATTCAAACTATAAAATGTCTGAATCGAAATAAAATAAAAATCCACTATAAATTGTATTCGATGCGCGCCATTTCAATTCGCTTTCTCTCTCTCCGTTAATATTGTTTGTTAAATCGGAAAGTTCCAATAAAGAAAAACGGTGTGTCAATTCAAGCCGATGCCATTGTGCAGTAGATTAAATGAAACAGTTAGGCATGTCCTCATTCACTCTTTATTGCATAGAACGAATTTAGAATTCAGACAATTTGGAACACAAAAGGTTCGACCAATTAGAACACGACAAATGATGTGTGCTCTTCTTTTCTTTCCATGCACCTTTACCTCGTTCCGGGGTCAATCAATACCAAAAATATACAAGGGAAAAATATATTGCTTATTGAATATTTAGTTATACGTTTGAATTTCCAATAATTGTCTTATATTGTATAAATATTTATCTCGTGGAGTCTCGTCTTTGTATGATCTCATTTTTCGCAGATGGTTTTTAACAACGACATGTGGCTCTGCTTAAAGCTATCAGTAATTCTACCACTGAATTGAGACTGGTTAAAAACTGTGAAATATCTCGCAATAGGCTGGCAAGAGACTACACGGTATCTAGTTTGGGTCCCGTAGCTTGAGGGAAATACGGAATTGGCTGGAGAAAGAGCACCGATTCAAGAACACTGTACCCACAGTAAACATTCACATAAAATTGGAGAAGTGTGCAGATAATGTGAACTACGGTATAAAATATCTACCCACATATTTAACTTCTGTGAAAACTCACAAGAGCTCGGAAGCTTTTTGTATAGAAAACAATACCACCAGGTATAGAGCTACTCTGAGCCCCCCAGCCCTACATAGAAGAAAATATGAGGAATGATCAAAGATTTAGTTCAAGTTTCTGTGCTTCTAAAGCATGTATCTTGTTTTTTAGTGGTGAGCTCGTTTTCAAGACCGACCCTAATGCGGCCTACCAGTTAAATAGTTATTTTCCTTACAAGTGCGGAAAGTGATACTTTCCCGAACGCGACTGCAGTTGACAGAACGATGCGAAGTGGAGTTGGGGCAAGCGGTCAAGGGCGGGAAAGACACTTTACGCATGAGTTAGGGACATTATTTTTTCTACGACCGTATATACAAAAAAGTATACCAACCCATTTTTCAAAAGTTATTTTATTTCAACATACATACCTATACAAAACTTTAACCAAAAACTATTATTACTATTATAAATTGTTATTATAAATGTTAGTATTAGAAACAGAATTTGTTGCATTTTGTAAATTATTTGAAATTGCCGGTCCAGTGGAGTTATTTGGTGTTAACTGGTGAGTAGATGGCGTTGATGCATCGGTTGCGGGTCACATAAAGATGACGATGAATGTGAAGGCAACGGTTTCAAGTCATTTGTAGATGAGAGAATTTCATTTAATATATTTTTTTTACATCGAAGCCGGGTGGTTCTATTCAAATGATTTTTTTAGCAATCCAACATACCTTCGATTGAAATTTTGGAATTTTACACGTAGAACCTAAATCTTACAAATTTAATCTTTCAGAAGCCCTCAAGTTGAACACAAACAAATATTCAGGTAATCTTCTCAACCACCAAATATATATCAACCAGTGTCCCTTATTGAACTTATTTACCTAAAAGATAGTTCGGAGTGAACCTTTCCAAATCAAGAACCTTTTTTTGCAATTTATTCTCAGTTCAACATTTTCTAATAATTTTGTCAATCTACTCAAAATTCCGTGATAATTGTTGTATAAATTTTTATCACACTCACAACCGTTTGATAAAGCTACAGTATTTACGAAACGCGTCACACGTTTAAGTTGAACATAGGTTCAAGGTGGTGAAGACTATTATTATTGACCGAGCACCAAGATTATTTCGCGAGGGGGTTTTCCCCGAGCGGAATAAGGTGCGAGGCTAATAAATGTCTTCAACACTATGGTGTATATACAATTTTTTCCACTACTAGCCAAATTTAAGACAAAAATTTGAAATAATTCACAAACGCACCTCGAGGAGCGTCTACCCCGTCGTCTGACTGACAAGTACACTGTCAGTTTTTGATATATTATGAGCGTACCCGTTATGTCATCAGTCATTCATGGATGAGCGCGAATTTTAAACTAATGGCATTTTTGTTCAAATAATTTTATCTTGATAGGTAATTTCAAGCAAAGACAATCTCCTGGGTATACAAAATTATGTTGCACAAGTTTTTGTTGAACTAGTATTCCTGTATTCTCAAAATATTTGAATTTGTTCATTATTGACCTAGGTTAATAATAGAAAATTATTAACCACTAATAGAGAAATTCAACATCTCAGTTGGCTGGATGAAGCAATAATTGTCAACTTCACAGCTTGTAGTGGAAAAAATAAATTAAATTGTTCCATTTCATCGTGCTGATTTGAATTATTCCCTAATTTTATTCTTCAAGACCAATTGCTTTGTTGTCCAGAAAAATTATCTTTGTATAGTGTTGCGCTGAACTTCCCCCTTCCCCATGAGTTTTTTCCGCTAGTGCAGTCTACCATTTATGCTTTTCTCGGTGGTCCAGTGCATATCACCCTGCACTTCAACGAGTAGCATTGTAGAATTGAGTGATGTACCTACAGGGGTTTGTATTCCAACTGTCAAGGAGTATCTTTGGAAATAATTTGGAGAAAATCTCTTTAAATAAGGAAGGAAAAAATATCCCTCAACAAAATAGAATTAAAATTGAATGCAAATGAGCTTATTTATTTATTTATTTCCTTATAATTATAAATGTGAAATTGGTGTTCGTACCTCGCTAAATTCGCGTATTCAATAAGGTATAAATTAAAGAGAGTGCGAACAAAAAGCTTCTACAGCTGTTTCCCTGTTAAGTTACCGACTGATTGAATGTCTAGATAAATCGTTTTGCATTGCAATTTTTATTACCATTGGTCTTTTTTCAACTCGACTTCTTTCCATCTAAACACGTATGAATATTTCACCATTTCATCGAGGAACACGTCGTAGAAGTTTCTACAGATTGAAGTTTACAAACTCCTTAAATTCGTCGTTGGTAGCACGGATGAGCCATAAGAGGAGGTGAGACATAACTCCGTGATCTCTGCACTTTTTTCAACTCGGAAACTTTGCGTGCTTCAACGTACTACGTAAATAGTACGAGTAGGTTGTTATTATTTCCGTGATAAAATTTAGAGCATAAATTAAAGTTAGAGAACATATTTTATATTTTATATTTCGACTGAACTTTTTCGTTCAATTTGATTAATATACATAATAAAAGTCCAAGTTAATTACCTTTTTAAACTTGTAATGACCCTATTGTAAAAATTATTGCCGGTAAACTATTTCAAGATCACGGATGTTTTTGTTATAAAACCGAGAAAAACATTTACTGTAAATTAACCTACATATGAGGTATTCGGTAAGAACATTTTTCATCTTGGTCGTATCTAACCAGTACGCCGACAGTGTTGAGCTCATCCCCAATGCCTACCAATCAAACCCACCTCAAACTCGCCGCTACTCCCGCCTCAGAATCACTACCCAAGCACACTTCGGCGGTACCTCACACACTCTCCGTCATCTTTTCTCTCCTATCTCTCCTATCTTTCACATGCCATATCAAGTCGTTCTCTTTCTATAATCATGCTCTCTACTACGCCACTTATTCCTCCTCACCCCTCAACATAATATCCATCATATTTTCTCAATACACCGCCTCCTCTGGTTTATTTCACAACTTCTTCAGAGCTTCCTCGTTCTTTTAGCATCTAAATACATGTCCCACATCATCCTTCACCTCACATCTCTCGCACACTCCAGTCTCTCTTTTCCCAATCTTGTGGAGATAACGCACTCTCGACCCATGTCCTGTGAGCACCTGCGTCAAGAAGTAGTTCACCTCTCCGAATTTCCGGTACGCCCAATCTCTCCTGCTCCAAATCGCCCTTTTCAGCGCACCCTTATACTTATCCCACCCTCTCTACATTTCCTCATCCATCCATTTCTTTACTTCATCTCTGGTCGCACCCCTCAAGCGTTTTTGTCTGGCTTAAGCCATCACGTCCAATGGATAGGACCTTGACAGCACCGCTGCTGCCAGTCCACCCACTAACCTAACCTAAAATTACATAGCTTCAGAATTATCAAGTGAAATGTGAAGAACCGATTTTCCGTTTATCATTCTTAGTTTTTAAGGAGATCATAATAATCAACAAGTAAATAGCTTCTTCAGAAGTTTCTTAAATTTCTGATTGAGCTTTTTCAAAGAAGTATTTATTTTTGGTTAGAGCTTGGTCATTTGTATCATCGGGGTTAGTTTTTGCATCTTTTTATTGTGCACGATTAAAGATCAGCTTTAACAAAAAAAACGCTTCTTACTGAGGGAAGTGTCAAAGTACACTGTGATAGTCAGGCAGCACTGCAATTTTTAGCAAGTCCCCCAGATTCTTCGTGAACTGCTTACAAAAACTATTAACCCTGGCAACAAACTATGGTAGAGTAGCTCCTCTTAAGTGGGTCCCAGTAACAAGGGTATTGTAGGCAATCAAAAGGAATACACTCTAGTAGACCCAGGATCTGAAATTGCATTCACCAGCCCTGAACCAGTATTTGGGATATCAAAAGCTGCTGCACGTGGTCGTATATTTCGGTGGACTAAATCTAAACATCAGTCGTACTGGAGATAAGTGTCAAAACAGGAACACAACATGGTCCTGGTCAAAAAACCCTCGGAAACGCTGACCTGAGGAACTTGTCTGTCCGTTGTGCATGGAAGAGGAGGAAACATCCTCTCACATTATCCTAGATTGTGAAGCAGTACCTCTTTGGAAATATAGACCACAAGGACTAGAGCATCCAAGGGAGGATTTCTCCAAGAAGGACCTAGAGATAAGATCGTTGAGTCTGATAAGTGCTACTGGTACAAAAACGGCACAATCAAGAGCACAAAGGGCATAAAGTCTGAGGTGCCGAGGACTTTAAGCCGCTGAATATTAGAACGACCCAATCAACCAATTTTACTGAGAAAAATTAATTCCTAACGGTTTGCTTGGAAAACATTTTTATAGTTTGGAAAAAATGTCTGATATTATGAGAGGTAGTTGTGAGAAACTTGGTTTGCTTTGACATTGATATCTACTGACGTTTAATTGGAAAATTCACGAGAAAAGTCGAAGTCATCGAGTGCTGGAAAACTTCAAAAATTGTTGCGTTATAAATTTTATTCACAACCATATATGTAATGCTGTCATTACTAACATCATTGAAGGTTAGAAAGTGTCATATTACACACCTTTATCTCCCACCTTGACCTCCCACCCTCTTCGATCATTTCCCGCCCCCATCATCTTTTCCCGCCCTCATTGATCACTTCACCATTCTAAAATATTGTGATCGTTAATATGATATATTTCAAATGAATATTTTTTTATTGGAACTTCAGTTCTTTACGTCAGGTTATGTTTAAGCGACCGGGGTCGCGACGCAAAAGATCTGACCGTTACGTTACGTAACGTTATGTTACGTTGTTTCGTTATGTACCTTGCTTGCGTGCGTGTGCTCTCTCCTGAGTCTCTCTCTCGTTTATGGAGCAGCGATTCATATGCTTCGGCTGGGAATCGAACCCAGGCCGCCCGCGTGGAAGGCGAGCATTCTACCACTGAACCACCGATGCTATATTAAAATTCTATGCAAAGCTGGTATTCGCAGTGCTGGTGATCTACTTGAATTTGTTCGGATAAACTTTTCCTATTATTTCATCAATTTTTTTTGGGCGATTGATCTTTTTTGTTCATTTACAGCATCGGTTGTCAGGACGGTAGGTTGTGTTGACTGGTTTCTAAGTTTAACACGTCGGTAAGTGATTTACTCACCGTACAGACGTCGAAAAGTAATAAATAGCACAAAAACAATTCCACCAAAATGCAAAATATATTTTAAACTGATCGAGAAGTATGAATGTCACTTTTGACATTTCGTACATTTCGAAGAAATTTAAATTATTTTATTCGGAATTTATTTCAATACGATCGCGCAAAAAATGGTGTGAGCATCTCGAATGTTAAGGGTGATTACAACGTTTGCATGTAGATTCCTCTCGTAAAATTGGACAAAATGATATGAGGATTAAGGGGTCTAGCACATTTACTTTTCGAAATACACGTGTTGAAATTTAGAAAACTTGAATGTTTAATTCGATAACTTCAAAATGGATGGATAGATTGATTTGACATTTGGCAGCTTGTTTTTAAATGTAAAAGGGCATATTTTGATAGAAATAGTAGTTTGTGCAACTAGTGTGGATATGATGGCCATATCGCACGAGGACGTAGTTTGAGCACGACGCCGTAGGCGGAGTGCTCAATCGTTCAAGTGCGATATGGACAATCCACACGAGTCGAACAGCATATATTTCCAACGACCCACTTAAGGAAAAATCTAGAGAATAAAAATTTCTATAAACTGTGATATAACTTCAAATTGATAATTTAACAATTCAATTTTATGTTTCCACTAATTTTTTTGTGGTAAACGTACAGTTCTTGAATGTCCAATCTGTATAATGCTACGGTTTCGCTTCTTGAATATACGATGCTGTTATAAGTAGATGTTGCCAGTCGGACTCCCTCATGAAGGGTACCGTACCATTATCTATAATTATGAATACTCTGCTAAATATTTCAAACGTCCACCTGTTGTCGTTATTAATATCAAGCAGAATGATTATTTAAAAATAAAATTAACAATTAAAAAAAAAATTTAGGCGGAATCGAACCCGGATCTACCGCGTGAGAGTCTGGTTTGCTTACTACTCGACCACCGAGGAATATGCAAATTGTTTATCTATAACGTCAGATGTATTACATAATTTTTGCTTAACAGGAACTGAAGTTCCTACCGTGTGTCCCGCGACACGTTCTACCTTTTTTAAAAATATAACACAAATATTATATTAACTATTTAATGGCAAACAATAAAAACTAACAATGAACTAAAATACAACAAACTACTTATTGAAATTTTTGGTTGAATTTGAATTATTATAACTTAATATCCATCCGACTTTATCTGACATTTATTCACATTGGGGACAGTACTTGTCAAATGTAATATTTCAGGTGTGTTCAGAACGAAACAAAGATTTATCAATTTTCATCGAGACATGATGGTCGTAAATAAAATAGTATACAAACCTCGGTAGGAAGTTTCATTCCTGTCTCGAGATAAAAGCTAGCTAACTAGCTAACTATCTCATCTCTCGATAGTAATGAAACTCATCCCACCTCAGTGTGTAATATACTATTCAGCGCTATTGTTGCTGAGCCATACTTTCTGCCCTATTTTTAGTGTTCAGATCATTTTTTTCCGGTAAGGTAGGCGGATAATAGCTATTATTTACCTCTATTGTGGCTCAATTCCATTTATAATTGGAGTTTCTTGTAGTTTTCTATCTTAAAAACGTTTTCCAATGTATGTAGTGAAGTCGGCGAAAGTTTCAAATATGATTATTTCAGTTAGGAAGCAATTAAATTTGTCCAGCATTGGAATTCACTTTATAATACATGAGATCAAAATAATATGCTCCATTGGACACGAGGAATCTTCTTTAAAAGTGTCTTTGTGCTACTATAAGTGGATATATTATGCTCGAATGGTAGCGACATCAAAGACTAAGTTTGTTTCACAGCGAAGCTTCACAAACTGTTAAACTATCACATTGTCGCACAACTAATTTACCGAGTTTTTGTAGCAAAAAAATTTGAAAGGAATTAAAATTCGAAAAGATAAAGAAAGTTCCATATATATATATATATATACAGGGTGGGGCAATCTTCTGACATCGGAGGATTACATCGTCATGGTGAGAGATAGAACTTTATAGTTTTGTGTGAGCTGATACAGTTACTGAGGGCACATTTTGAAAATACTTTCGATTCTACAGAGTGTTCCAAAACCACGTAGCAGCACAAACTTACATTTTTTTAAATGGAACGTACTATATTTTGTTCAAGAATCGAAAAGAACTCACCGAGAGCGTTACAAAAATATAGCACTCTAATATATTATAAGGGTGTTTTACAAAGATATGGCCAATTATTCGCAAAAAAGACCTCCTCTTTAACACTCTGCAGAACAGTAAATTAAAATAAATCAACAGGTCTTTGTGTTCAAATGTCATATACACATCATTGGCTATGCTCATTATTAATTACTTTTTTCATCTGTGGCTTCTTTAATACAGGGTGAAACAAAACGCAAATCAAGCAATATCTCAAAATTTTTAAATGAATCACCCTATAAGTCTTTTTACAATTTGTTAGTACAATTATTAAACTTTCAAACGATGTAGTAAACTTAGGGCATTAGTTAATAGAAAATCGTAGATATTTTATGATAATGGTCAAAAACAAGTATTTTACATACACAAATTAAATGGTA
This sequence comes from Galerucella calmariensis, assembly GCA_910591675.1. Classification (NCBI taxonomy): domain Eukaryota; kingdom Metazoa; phylum Arthropoda; class Insecta; order Coleoptera; family Chrysomelidae; genus Galerucella; species Galerucella calmariensis. The sequence continues at coordinate 17,331 of CAJUYG010001713.1, read as the reverse complement.
TTAAATTTTTACATGCAACATCTTGTGAATTTTAACATTAATTTCTAAGGCATAAATTCTAATCGTAATTTTGGATGCATCTAAAATATCTTTGACTTCTACTCTTACCATTAGAGGAAGGAAAGAAGGAATTATGTTGGAAGAAATATTTTTGTTTACTGTAAGTAGGCTAATGTCATTATAGTAGGTACTAATAAATATAAAAGCAGTTTGTAGTCTTTACGAAATAATTACTCAAGTCACCACAAACAGTATATCTTAGTTATGTAAAATGCAAGCTTGTAATTCATTTTCCAACTTTTTCTATTTTTGAAAAACTAACAATTATGAAAACCAACATTATAAGAACACTCACATTTACATAAATGAACATTGACATTCTATAAAAAGTATAGTAGTTTATGCTAAGTGTTCAAAATGGCGATCATTTACTTCCATACAATTCTTTTCAAAACGAGGATCTTACTCTTCCCAACATAGCTGGAGTTATTGTGGAAAATGCGTTACGTTTGATACACAAGTAGCTTGATGTATCCCCATAAAAAGAAATCCATCGGTGTGAGATCTGGAGATCGAGGAGGCCACGAAATTGGTCCACCACGTCCTATCCACCTGTCGGTAAAATTTCTGATATACAGATGCTCCATCTTGTTGGAACCACAAGTTAACTATTGTGTTTGAATCAACTTCCTAAACACAAACGAAGAATACAGCAATATTTCTTTGACATTTATTAGTAGATACTATTTTGATAGTAGCCCACTTGATATAATCAAAAATATGGCTTAATTATGTTTCGCCCATTCTCAAACAAGCCTATAATAACAATTCTTGAAAGTGAAACATGAAAAATATGAAATTTTTGGTAATTCCAGGTAGATACCTACGGTATTAGCAAACATTTTATTTCATTGATTAGATATTGTGGATGCATCCAAAATTACGATTAAAATATATGCCTTAGAAATGTTAAGATTTACAAGAGGTTGCATGTAAAAATTTAATAACATTTAATTTGTGTATGTAAAATACTTGTTTTTGACCATTATCATAAAATATCTAAGATTTTACATTAACTAATGCCCTAAGTTTACTACATCGTTTGAAAGTTTATTAATTGTACTAACAAATTGTAAAAAGACTTATAGGGTGATTCATTTAAAAATTTTGAGATATTGCTTGATTGGCGATTTGTTTCACCCTGTATTAAAGAAGTCACCGATGAAAAAAGTAATTAATACTGAGCACAGCCAATGATGTGTGTATGACATTTGAACACAAAGACCTGTTGATTTATTTTAATTTACTGTTCTGCAGAATGTTAAAGAGGAGGTCTTTTTTGCTAATAATTGGCCATATCTTTGTAAAACACCCTTATAATATATTAGAGTGCTATATTTTTGTAACGCTCTCGGTGAGATATTTTCGATTCTTAAGCAAAATATAGTGCGTTCCATTCAAAAAAATGTAAGTTTGTGCTGCTACGTGGTTTTGGAACACCCTATAGAATCGAAATTATTTTCAAAATGTGCCCTCAGTAACTGTATTAACTCACACAAAACTATGAAGTTCTATCTCTCACCACAACGATGTAATCCTCCGATGTCAGAAGTTTGCCCCACCCTGTATATAGGTATGTTTGGAAAGATTTATACACTTTGCCGAACAATGAGAAAAGGTTTTCTAGATCACAAATCAACCGTTCTACATTAGATAGAAGTTCCCAATTGTACGGTTTCGTTCTTGTAGAAATTGGACATTCAAAAAGTATAATGTTCGATAGACTTTAACTCACGTCGGCTTCGGTTACATAAAATGCATATTTCATTCTTATTAATATTCCAGATATTCCGTTTGCATGTGAATTTTTAACTATATTTATTTGAAAGTCGAAATTCAGACGGACAAGCTGAAATACAGATAGGTGATAACTCACTGTGAGATGGATCAAAAATGTCAATTGAAACTCAGGGTGCTCTAGAAAAGTAGAAATATATAGCCGTGCTCGGTATATCCAGGGACATATTTTTTATACATCATATACAGGGTGTATCTTAGTTCATGCGACAAAATTCAGGAAGTGATTGCTCGTATGCCATTAAGATGGGCCTTTTCTATACTACCCCCTAACCCCTTTCCGAAATATCACCCATAAAAGGCGATGACAGGCGACGACCCAGCACTGTAGTGGAACGCGTTTGATGCGATAATTACAGTCAAACAGTGTCGATTATGGTTAGTACATGGATGGGTGACTATGCCAGGGAAAACCAACGTACAGCCTGCAGCAATGAGCACGAGGTATAATGTAGATATGCCGTTTTTCGGAGGAGACGTCAAACCGAGGTCCCGAGTCCATGGATGTTGGGCTCGTTGAAGAACGCTACCATTGGTTGAAACACAAGTGAGTTCGCGAAAATTTCCGGTTAGGGGTAGAGTGCTCCCGGCGTCGGTGATTAGCCTCAGTCGAGGAAAAGACCGAAGTATCTGTATCTGTAAGAACTTGAAGGGTGGGTGACCCCCACAGCACTTAGGCCACAATTGGCCCATTGTGCATCCTTCTGAGGTTCAGACTTCTTTCTGGCTCGTCATCCAGCCTACTTGTTTAAAGTAGGCGGTAACGTCGCCGGAAGTAAGCTCCCTCAAGCTAGCTTGTGTTAGCCTGTACTCGCCGAATACGGAAAACCTAAATTGAGAGTGTTGGACATTCACAAAGAATGTGTTCGACAGTCTCATCTTCCTGTTCACATCCCCTACAGAGTAAAGTGTCAGACAGACCCAGTCTGTAGAGGTGTTTTCGTAGGTGGCAGTGACCGGTCAGAATACCCGTGGCTGTCCGAAGGTTCTGTCTGTTCATAGTCACGTATTTTTTGGCTACTTTGCTGTCCGGATACTGCAGCAGTTCCATGGCAAGCCTGCAACCTTCTGCATCGTCCCATCCACCCTTAAACTTTTCAAGAGAGTGTTCCCTTATATATCCAGTTCATGTCCTAAATGTATCCAGTTCACGACCATAACAAGCACAAGGGATGTCCATATCCTATCCTGTTTATGTCCAGAACGTAATTAGTTGAGGTCCATGAAAAGTCCATGGTTTATTTATCATGTCCAGTGAATGTCCATATTTGTACAAGGTATGTCCATTCTTATATTATTATGTCTAATGTGGATATTCATTATGTCCAATGTGGAAATACATTGGACATCCATTGTGTGTTCATGTGTTATCTGGGAAGGGTGATAACTCGGAAAGGGGTGGCCTGAGAAAATTTTCTCATAGGAGAGACCAATCTTAATTTCATACGAGCAATCACCTCCTGAATTTTATCGAAAAAATTCAGAAACACCCTGTGTATTTTCAAAAAGCGACAAAAGAAGACGATAAAAATTCCAAACTGAGTTCCTACTTCTAAGTACTAAATGAAGTCAACCGTATTTACAAGCAGAAAGCAAGACTTTTATTTCATTTCGTTTTGGTGCAAATGAAATACACTGATGCCCTCTCATTATTGGGAGATATTTGCATACATGATTAGAAAAAACCTTATTTACGAGATTGTTATGGAAAAATCCCATATTTCAAGATTTTTGTTACCGTTTTTCAAAAATTTTTGATCTCTTTCAATATACTAGCTGTATTCTCCTGTACGATCCTTTTTTCAAAGTTCATTGATCATTTTTTTCCGGAAAATTCAACGGTACATAACTTTTTTATCTTCCCCTTTAATTTTCGTGGCTTGAAAGTACTCATAAAATCACCACCCTCTGTTTTATATTACGATTGACCAAAGATCCTCACCGATCTTTTAACACTTTTCCCAACATTTTCTCATTATTTCTACCCCGCTGGTAATTTCTTTTTAGCCAGAAATCATCATTACGTCCGACCGTAATCCATTATCCATGGACTGTCAAATACGGTCGACTAACTTTATCTATCTTAATCCTCCCATGTGGCTGCGAACTCTTATCTGTCAGCCTATCCGGCTACAGATAACTTTTAAAAGATGACCGCACGGGTCAGAGGGCGCGGTTTCGTTCTCTTCAAATGAAACATTTTTTTTTCGGGTTATTATTAACGTCACGAATCGCACACTAAAGTGGCTTATATTACTTGCCTCTAGCCGGGAAATTTTTTCGTCTAGCGTGAAAATGAAGATGAGTAATCAGTCACTTCCCTACCGAATAAACAAATTTCACAACTGGTTGACTATTTCCGGCAATATTGTAATGAGCTCTAGTTATTCTGTGAATACAGTCCGCGTTTCGAAACAGACTGTACTCCGTGGGAGGTTGCTTTTGGCAACACCTTTTTAATTATAATTCACTTGTACCTTTAGTGCTATTTCGTTGTAATGGTTCATTGAAAACCCGAAATTTTAAACCTATTATCTCGGAAAATGAGAGAAAAAATCACTGGTTTTTCAAATTTGAAGCTAATCTTGGAATAATTTTTTCCACTACTAGCTGTGAAGTTGCCAATTATTGCTTCTTCTGGCCAACTGAGAAGTTGAATTTTTCTACTAGTGGTTAATAATTTATATTTGTTTCTATCTACGACCACCATTGAAATTAGGTATCCACGAACCAAAAAAATTGTGTGAAATCATCTTAACTCTCTTTTTTAGCTACATAATTATCTAGTTACCTTGAATTCAGTCGTTTGTTGTATAAACTTTTGTGTTGTCAGTAAATTTGACAGAAGTGTCAGACATAGTGAAAACTTAAAAAAAGACCAATTACCCTATGTTATAATTAGTTATTTTCAATAATTGTCCTCAATTCACTGTAGATATTAATTTAAATAATTGGAATTCGTTGTGTATATATTTGTTGATGGAAAATTTATTTTTATCTTTTTCAGCCAGTTCAGAGCACATTTTTTGATTTTCTCTTCATGCGGTCGTAGATTAAGTTTTATATGACACTTGTGCGTGAAGTACTTTCGCAACTCGTGCGCAAAAGTTCACGCACTTGTATCATGAATAGCTATTTATTAACCTAGGTCAATAATGGACAAATTCATATATTTTGAGAATTTTGGGAAAGTAGTTTAACAAAAACTTGTTCAACATAATTTTGTATACCCAGGAGATTGTTTTTAACATATTTGCTGCTTGAAACTACCTATTAAGATAAAATTATCCGAATAACACTGCCATTAGTTTAAAATTCGCGCTCAACCAAAAATGACTGATGACATAACGACTGAGTAAACGCTTCTCGTGGTGCGTTCGTGAATTATTTTCAATTTTTGTCTTAAATTTGGCTAGTAGTGGAAAAAATTGTATAGACACCATGGTGTTGAATACATTTATAAACCTCGCACCTTATTCCGCTCGGTGCAAAGCCTTTCGCGAAATAATCTTGGTGCTCGGTTGATGATAATAGTCATTTTTGCTCTTATTTTCCGGGAATCAAACCACAATAATGTTTTTTATTTTTTATTTCGACGTTTCGGTAGCGTTTTAGCTACCGTTGTCGAGATCAACTGATTATAAAATAATTTTTGGTCCCTATTTGACACAACGAAAAAAATATGACAACTGGACAATCAATAATATTTTGAAAGTTTAAGACTACAAAACTTTGTTGTCAAATTTTATCAAGGTCCATTCATAGTAGATCACACCTCTGGTAAAATGTGAATAAAATATTCTATTTTATGACATAGTCGAAATGAGAAATAAAAAACATTATTGTGGTTTGATTCTCAAAAAATGAGAGAAAAATTAATAAGTAATGCCACAAGAAACTTACATAAGATATAATAATAGTCTTCACGACCTTGGTGTATAATATACTATTTGTCCACTACTAGCTGTGAAGTTGTTAATTATTGATTCTTCTAGCTAACTGAGAAGTTGAATTTCTCTGTTAGTGGTTATTATTTTTTTCTATTATTAACCTAGGTCAATATTGGACGAATTTAAGTATTTTTGAGAATCCAGGGATAGTAGTTTAACAAAAATTTGTACAACATAATTTCGATACCCAGAATATTGTTTTATATTTGCTGCTTGAAATTTCCCATCGAGATAAAAATCTGAATAAAAATGCCATTTGTTCAAAATTCGTGCTCAAATAGAAATAACTGATGACCTAAGGAGCGCGTTCATAATCTTTGGATTAGGTGAGGAGCGGAAACAGACAGTGTCACTCTTTACTTACGATATTCCTAGTATTTCTGCGAACAGTTGTATCATACCTTGCGGTAGAATTCTTCTATTCGTAGAAGCAACCAGCTTGGTTTTCTTTAGATCAACTGAAAGGTGATATTTGAGACGCCAATATTTCACGGAGAAAACTCATGATAGTCAACCAAATCTTTTCTATTTTATCAGGACCTGTTCTGGTGTCCGTCTTTTTTTTGTGATGCAGAGTCCCAAGTTTCGTAACATTTTTTGGTGAGCTGCTTATTGATCTCTTCGTATTCTAGCCCATTTCACCACTAGTATTGTTTAATAATAATTTCCCTAGAAGCGCATGCGTTTTGACCGAAGCCTGTACACTTCTTGAACACCTGGAATTCTTAAAGCGAACAAATTCTGTAACCGAACAATAACATTTTATTACCTATTGGTACGAGTTGTCTCATTAAAAAAAGTGAACACACTATGGTGTAATTTCAAATTTATCGAGTTTGTTATCCATATTGACAATCGAATAAACTTGGAGTTTAATGTATTCAGCAATCAACTTTATTTGTCATGAAACATTAACAATTCAAGCTATTGTCTACAATGCCACTTTAGTTGATTTGTTTCCGTATATTTGTACAAGAAAATATGTATTATTTGCTCTCATAATTTCTCTGCCACTATTGTGTACACGTATACAGTGCTTCAATTCATGTGTAATGATGGTTTTCGATCAAAATGTTGTTTTATCATTAATTAAACCATACATTTCTAGATTTTATTCTAATTTAAATACAGTGCAACTATATAAACTTTGCTTATTTGTTCAAGTTGCATTAAAACGATAGTGAGAAGATGGTTAGCAATAAGCGCAATTAGCTTCAAATCTGAAGAACAAATTGAAGGTCCAGTTTGATAGAAAATTTGGGCCCTTTGTGATGCCTTTTGTCCCAATATAATAATAGGTATAATATAAATATTTAAAATAAGAATAAAATTCCCTTGAACTTAGTACAACAAAACGTTCGATCATTTCATTATTATATAAATATAAATAAAGAAGGTTATTGTCAAGTTTGAGCGTGGTGCAAGACAACAAAAATTATATGTTTATCTGTTTATCTTGAACTTGACCGTTTATAACGTCAAGGAGTGACGTAAAGTGTCGCATTTGATAGCGGAATTAGATAAATATACTTTCAGTATTGTTAAAAAGAAGTCGGTACAGAATACTTGAAAAATAATATTCTACATAGTTGAATAGTCACCTACTAGTAATTAATCAACCATTACGTATAAGTATGCTATACGGCTAGGTACTTATGCATAGTATTAGTTTAGTATGCAGTGTTTAATTTATTTCATAAATAAATCAAACATGTCCCAGTGCTAGAAGTAGTTGTTTAATTTCTCTTAAGATGATTCTCCAAGTGACCCGCAACACCACCTATTTAGAGGCCCTTCCATACTTATAATCTACGGAAGTATTCATCGACATTACATCCATTACACATTGAATTAGGAAAATGTTGCGTTGATTTACGATAAACTAATATATTCACGCCCTTTTTTCCTGTAAAATCCGTAAATCATCTCTGGCACTGATAAGTTATCCTATACAAACATCATAACGAGTTTGCGAAACTTTTCTCAGTCCAGCACTGGAACTGTTTAACTGAACTCTTGCTAGCAATTAATGTAAACTTTCTAGGTTTACCTTTGACTGAATAAACAACAACCTAACATGAGTTCAATTTTATTCCTGAATGCTAATTAACTGCCGTTTGAGTTTCAATATCTGCATTTGATTTGCTTTGTGTTGTTTGCCTTTTTCATTTAATTCAACAAAACGAAAATTTCGAGAGCAAAGATTGTTTTTCGAACAATTCAATGGTCATTATAATGTACAAAAGTTGAAGTTTGTTAAATGAAAAAGCAATATCATGCCTTTGAAATTAGATGGCTTAAAAGGTTTATTATCTTGAAAGATATAATTATTCTGAATATCCATTGACATATCTCATTCTATGCATTGTTACTGAAAATTAATGTCTTCAAAGTCCTTACTTAGTTTCAATAACCTGGTTGAGAGATACTTATCTACCTTGTTTAGTAAACTATTGGTATGAAGGTGAGTTATGTCAATCTCCAATTCAATTGGTTTCCTTTATGATTGTAGAGACCGGTTCTGGACCTCTGAAGTCACTTTTAGAGCCTCGTTTAGCAAAGTGGTCAGTACCATGGTTTGTTTCAGAACTAGAGCCATCGGTCTACTATATGATACCTCCAGGATGACCTCTTACCTAGATGGAATAATCGGTGAATATGATCTCCGGAATAAGCTATTCAAACTCATTTAAAATATTGGCTCACCTGCAATACAGGACTGCGAAGGGAAATTATCAAGGCAAGTGTTTCAAAAAGGCAATTGACATAGACTCTCAGAGTTGAACAGTTAAAATGCACTGTCATTAGCATAGGCCATTCAGATTACAAAAAAGGCACTTTGACCAGTCCCAGAAGACACAAATAATGGTCCAGAACCTTTTCTTTTGTAAATAACAAATAATGATGATGATGAGACGGATGAAGAGTTCATTGGAACAGAGAAACTGTGGAGAGTGATGTGGGACATGACATGTGTTCAGATGCTGGCAAAATTGGGAAGCTCTAAGGAGGTTGGAAAATAAACTAGGAGAGGCGGTGTATTGGGAAAACATGGTGGAGAAAATGTTGAGTGGCGAGGAGCAGTGGATGAAGATGAGTGGCGTAGTAGAGAGCATGATTAGGGAAAGAGAAATACTTGACATGGCATGTGAGAGGTAGTGATAGAATGATAGAAGGGAGAAGATGACGGAGAGTGTGTGAGGGACCGCCGCCCGTCTTGGAGTATGCTAAGGTAGTGATTCCAAGGCGGGAGTAGCGGCAAGTTTGAGGTGAGTTTGGTTGGTAGGCATTTCCGTGGGGATGAGTCCAACACTGTCTGGGTATTGGTTGGGACCCATTCAAACATGAATTTTCTATCTCGGGCCGAAAAAAAGCAAAAAATTCCTACTAGATAAAAATAGGTGAACAGCCAGAATATTGGTTAGGGTCTGGATAATGTAATTCAACAAACACATGTCATCAACAAGGTGGTATTGACAGTTACAAGGGTAAATCTATTTTACCAAGAAGATGAGGAAACATCAGTGCACATAGTGCTCTCATAAAATATGGAGGACCTGAGGTGTGACAAATGTAGTATACTGAGTGATTCATTAGGAATGTCCAATCTCTGAACTGTAGATTCTAGACCTTAAAATATGATGATTCTGCTCAACATGCCTTATGTACATATTGCTAGTTTCCGAGATACGGGGTGCTCAATGTTTAAATTTAAATATTGATTTTCGCAATGATTTTTTATGTTTCCACAATTTCTCTTCGAAAATTGGCAATTTCACGTTTTTTGGCATGAGGAATCATAATTTGCACTCTAATTTAACATTGCTAATAGAGGGCGCTAGTTACGCTTGTTTGTGTTAATTAAATCAAAGTAAACTTTTTTTGGACTAAACTTATAATTGTGTAACCTAAAACTGCCCAGGCTAGAGCACTTCACCTCAGGGAGTGGTATTCGGCACCAATTAAACTATTTTATACGCTATCACTGGGATTACAATTAGGTACAATTACCTAATATTAAAATGGACGCCACCAGCTTTTTAATCGAAATGGAGCAATTAAAATAAGAAGCAAAAGATGGAAAGCTGGAAACACCTTGTTAGAAATTAAAGTAATGTTACAAAAAAATTAATTAAATAAAACTACTTATTCCCGAACACGTTTATTCAATTCAATAATTATTGAATAATCAATACAAAAAATGAAATAATAATTATTCATTGAATTTGAAACTCAACATAAATTGAATATTTCAAAAATCAAACGAAAAGAATACCAATTGTAATTAGCACGCAAAATCCAAATCTTATACACGCTATAGATAAGACGGAGGAACTTATCTTAGAGGGCTGAGGATGTTTGCAGCTCTTAACGCGATGGCGGCAGTGGCGGTAATTTCTTCGGCAGACTGTGGACCTCGTGCACGGGCAGGAACGGAATGCAATGGAACTTAACTTGCCTTGAGAATGGAACTTGTCTTAATAATAGAACTTGCATTGAGCTTGCCGACTGCAGAGCAGCCGGACAATAAAAAATTGTTCACCACAAATTGAAAATAAAATATAAATAACTGTTGCCTTCTGTGGCAGTGAGAGGAAAGAAAGAGTCCACTCGAAAATTGAGATTTCGAACATCGACAGACAAAAATGGAAGGGGAATTTGATAAAAATTAATGTTTTATTTCGGAGTGGCTAATGCGACAAGGAAACGGCATGTTTAGAAATTGAGTAGAAATTTGGGAGGAAGTGACTAATGAGCCAAAAAATTCACTATATGAAATAGTTTTCCAGACGAAAAACGTAACAGCTGAACAGCATGTTACAACTGAAATAAAAAAAAAGGTAGAACGTGTCGCGGGACACACGGTAGGAACTTTAGTTCTTTTTAAGCAAAAGTTATGTAATACATCTGACGTTATAGATAAACAATTTGCATATTCTTTGGTGGTTGAGTAGTAAGCACACCAGACTCTCACGCGGTAGACCCGGGTTCGATTCCCCGCGAGGAATTTTTTTTATTGTTAATTTTATTTTTAAATAATCATTCTGCTTGATATTAATAACGACAACAGGTAGACGTTTAAAATATTTAGCAGAATATTCATTATTATAGATAATGGTACGGTACCCTCCATGAGGGAGTCCGACTGGCAACATCTACTTACAACAGCATCGTATATTCAAAAAAGGAAACCGTAGCATTATACAAATTGGACATTCGCTTACCACAAAATTAGTGGAAACATAAAATTGAATTGTTAAATTTTCAATTTGAAGTTATATTACAGTTTATAGAAATTTTTATTTTCTAAGATTTTTTCCTAAGTGGGTCGTAGAAAAAATATGCTGCTCGACTCGTGTGGATTGTCCATATCGCACTTGAACGATTGAGCACTTTGCCTACGGCGTCGTGCTCCATCTTCGTCCTCGTGCGATATGGCCATCATATCCACACTAGTTGCAAAAACTACAATTTCTTTCAAAATATGCCCTTTTACATTTAAAAACTACCTGCCAAATGTCAAATGAATTTATCCATACATTTTAAAGTTATCGAATTAAAACATTCAAGTTTTCAAAATTTCAACACCCTGTATTTCGAAAAGTAGCTAGACCCATTAATCGCGCAAAAAAAATTATGGAAATAATAGTGAAAATTTATCCGAACAAATTCAAGTAGATCACTAGTACTGCGAATACCAGCTTTGCACAGAATTTCAACATAGCATCGGTGGTTCAGTGGTTAGAATGCTCGCATGGCACGCGGGCGGCCCGGGTTCGAATCCGGGTAGGAGCATATTTATTATTATGAATCGCTGCTTCGTAAACGAGAGAGAGAGACTAAGGAGGCACAAGCACGCAAAAGCAAGGCACATAACGAAGCAATGTAACATAACGTAGCGTAACGTAACGCGTAACGGTCAGATCTTTTGCGTCGCGACCCCTGGTCGCTCAAACATAACCTGGCGTAAAGAACTAAGGTTCCAAAAATATTAAAAAGCGTTAAATTCTACAAAAAAAAGTTACTCTTCTTTGATTCGTGTAACTCAATCGGTTATCGAGTTATTTGCTTCTAAAAAGATTAATTAATTTTAATTTTTTCATAAAAAATTTTATTATTCCTTAAATATGTAACAATAACAAATTTGTAAACAAAAATAAAAAACTTTAAAGCAAATGCTCAAAATGCCCACCATTTACTTCAATTCACTTTATGATCCGCTTTCGTAAAGATCTCTTAATATCAAATAATCCTTGTCTATCATTCTTAATTACCTCCGCGGCTTCTTCTATTTTCCGTTGCAGTTGTTCAAAAGAAGTAATTTTTTTTGTAAACTAATGCCTTCATTTGCCACCAAATTGAAAAATCCAAAGGATTGAAATCAGGGCCTCTTGGTGGCCAAGCAAACTCACTTCCACGACCAATCCATCGATGCGGAAACTGTTCGTTTAAGTATTGACGAACTTTTAAAGAATAATGTGGTGGTGCTCCGTCGTGCAAAAGCCACATATTTTGTCTTAAAGCAAGAGGTATATCCTCTAGTAATCCGTGTAAATGTTCTTGAAGAAAATCCAAACAAAGAGGTCCATTTAAATTGGTTGGCAGTTCAAAAGGACCTATTGAATACCCACATATTACACCACACCAAATATTAACCTTAAACTCGTGTTGAAAATGTGTTTTCCCCATAGCATGTGGATTTTCAGAATCCCACAAATGATTATTTTCATAAATAAATATTCCTCGTCTGGTAAATGTTGCCTCATCAGTGAAAAAAATTGTATCCAGAAAATCTGGTATTCTTGATATTAAGAGATCTTTACGAAGGCGGATCATGAAGTGTATTGAAGTAAATTGTGGGCATTTTTAGCATTTGCTTTGAAGTTTTTCATTTTTGTTTACAAATTTGTTATTGTTACATATTTAGGGAATAATAAAATTTTTTATGAAAAAATTAAAATTTATTGAACTTTTTAACAGCAAATAACTCGATAACCGATTGAGTTACACGAATCAAAGAAGAGCAACTTTTTTTTGTAGAATTTCACGCTTTTCAATATTTTTTCATTATTTCAGTTGTAAGTTTAGCCCAAAAAAGTTTACTTTGATTTAATTAACACATACACGTGTAACTGGCGTCCTCTATTAGCAATGTTAAATTAAAGTGCAAATTATGATTCCCCATGCCAAAAACGTAAAATTGCCAATTTTCAAAGAGAAATTGTGGAAACATAAAAAATTATTGCAAGAATCAAAATTTAAATTAAATCTTTCCGTATCTTGGAAACTAGCAATATTTGCATGAGGCATGTTGAGCAGAATCATCTTATTTTGAGGTCTAGAATCTATAGTTCAGAGATTGGACATTCTTAATGAATCACCCTGTATAGGCAAGAGGACAGTCGCAGAAGTCGTAATGTAGAGGCTGCTAGAAACTCCTTGTTATACTCAATTTAATGGTTTTTTGCATTTCCCACAGTACACATTAACCTCGCTTATTACTTCAATTGTCCAGAAAAAATTAACTGCACCGCCGGGGTGGTGAAATATACCACTGCAATGTACGGTATGCTCAAAAAATTGGTCAACACATAACAAAACTAGGATACTAACAAAAGAGAGCAATTCAGAATTGATTTAGTTGCTGGAAAACGGTTTTATTGGGTTTCCGAACAATTAAACTGAAGTTTGGTATTGAGGGAAGTACACGTTACCAGAAAATTATATATTCACGTAGGAAAATGCAAGCTTAGGTATATAACGGACTCAAGTTTGAACATGCCTAAATACTATTTAATACTCAAGATATTTTAAAGTTATAAGCGGCAGTGTAAATGTCCAGGGCTATATTAACATGATTTATTACGAACATGGGGATTGTCGTTAGATATATTTCAGAAGTTATATTCACAGACGAGTAATTTTACTTCTCCCAAGTTTTACACAAACAAATTTTCTAGACACACACATATAATTTCAACAGAAACCTACGATTTGTTAATTAAATAACACAATGTTCATAAATCACCAGTTCGAAATGTAGTTTTTGTTGGTAACCAAATTACCTGTCGGTAGAAATTTTCCTCCTAATAATATGAATTAGATAGATGAGAGAGCAATGTATATATATATACACATAAATATTCAGAGAGCCATATTTTAACTCATACATCTTGTATTTAAAATGGCGCTGATGGCTTGAAAATACCGGTTATGAACGGAAACATAAATCACACGGGCAACAAAATTACCTCACGGAGGTGAATAAATATTAAAATAATGAATAGTCTATTGATTAGATATTTTCCATACCAAGGCACCGACGGAGAATGTTACATTTTTCGAATGGAAATTGGAGATTAAAGAATATGTTACTCGAAACATCGCTTGTTCAGTATACTAATCAACAAATTGGTTTTTGATTCTTCATTTTAAAGTATTTTGCTTTTTATTGCTCCTTTTAGATAGTTGAATACCAAACGTCGATTTTAATTCTTCGATTCACTGTTAAGATGTATAGTTTGGGGATGAACGTTCATTGAGTCCTTAAATATCTATTGGGCCGTAGGTCCTTTGATTGAGGACTTGACTTGCCTTAAGCAAAGCATCTAATTCCAGTAGTATTTCGGAAAATTGATGTTAAAAATATACCTAACATCAAATTTCTATGCAGCCTGGATGTCAGGATAGTTATTTATACTATAAAGGATGTTAGTAACATTTACTAGTCGAGCGAGAGCGAGGGCTGGCAGTAAAGTTCGAGTTACATCCCGTGAAGTATATAGGATTTTTTATTCGATAACAATATAAGGGGAAAGAAAATTTAGAGTAGTCGTTCACCAGCATCCCAATCAATGCACAGATCAATGACGGAAATTTTCATCCGAATAATTGTTGCATGCTGTTCAAGACTCGAAACAAGTTCAGTCTTTGGTCAGCTGCACCAGAAGGTGGATCCAGCCTGGACGCTATTTCTATAATTTTTAGAGGGCATGTAAGTGGCATCCAGCCCATATAGTAGGGTTCCTGTGACCATCACAATCCACCAATTACTTCAGCCATTAATTTTGTATATTCTCGCAACACCCTCAAGGTGGGTATGAAGGGGTATTATGTTGAAAATGGTTCCACAGCTGCCGGGGAAATGCAATTGCACCCGCAGTAGTCAGACATGCTTGTCTCTGCAATCAGGCGAATCCTAAATTAGATTAGATCAGAGTTGGTCTGGCTCTTTGTCCTACCCCACTACGACCTTTGCAGATCTATTGTGGTCCTTTCTATATCTAAAGCTCGATACCTAGCTTTATTCTTTTTATTAGACTTATTAGCATGGATAACGCATCATCTGTGTAGCTCTCTGCTAACGGTTTTTCTTCTCCGAACCCTTGCTAGGCCTTCGCACTCACAGAGTTTGTTCTCCGCGGTTTCGTCTTCTTTCTAGCAGAGCCTACACAGGCTGTCATCTGCTAGGCCAAATGCGTGCATATGTTTCCTCAGCCTACAATGTCCATTTCCACCATCATCCCCGTCGTTTGTCGACTTTGACATAGTAAGTCGTGTGACAGTTTGGTCGAAGTGCTTTTTTAAGGGGTAAGTAAGAGTGCCTTTGGGGTCTCATACCACCAGCGCAACGCCTGGTTGTTTATCCATTTGTGGCTGCTCTCCTTAGTTGGGCATTTGGCAAATTCACAGGAAGGTTCTGGCCCTATCATGATCTCCGTTGCTCCCTGCTTGGCTAATTCATCGGCCTTTCCATTGACCTTTATTCCTTGGTGACCTGGTACCCAGGCTAATGTCACTATTATGACCTTGCAACACTCTCACACCAGATTTAATGTTATCCTATATGATCGTATCGCCTCAAGTGCTGCTTGGCTGTCGGAGTAGATGACGATTCTTTGGCTTTCCACCTCCTGTCTCATCAACTATTTGGCACGGCATTGCACCGCTATCACCTCTGCCTGGAAGACAGTAGCATGTTTCTGTAGGCTGAAAGAGATCGTGATCTCTTGTAACGGCGACTCTCACATTTCTCTGGCTTCCCAAGAAAACACATATTTTGTCTTGTCTACCTTTCTCAATCAAGACAAAATATTGGCTTTTTGAAAGCTTCACCCCCTCAGTCAAAGATCTGTTCCCTGAGTTCCCTTCAAGATAGCAGGTTTAAAGGTATCCTAGCCAAGATGTCTAAGTCATCAGAATACACTTTAGCCTTCACTCATGTTCGAATGGGTCCCAACCAGTACCCAGACAGTGTTGGACTTATCCCCAAGGGAATGCCTACCAACCAGACCCACAGCAAGCTCGCCGTTACTCCCGCCTCGGAATCACTAACATAGCATACTTCAAGGCGGGAGGCGGTCCCTTACACACTCTCCGTTATCTTCTCCTTTCTATCACTCACTTGCCATATCGAGTCCTCTTCTTTCCTTAATCTTGCTATCCATCAGATTTATCTGTAACGCCCTCCATCCATCTTCTACATTTTTTCCCGCGGTCTGCTTCCTCCTTCCTCCTATTTGCCCAGACTCGTCCCCTCTGAAGGATCCAGAGGGTACCTTCCATGTTTTCCACTCCCTTCCATCCCCTACCACATTCTGTCTCCCCTGGATTGTGTCCCCTTTCCCCACATACCCTACAAAGGAAGGCCTGCCGACAGTCTCTGGCCATGTGCTCCACGCTCTTACATAGTTAGCATTCTCTTATATTCACCACTCTCTTGGCATCACACCCCGCTACCTGGTGGCCCCTCCACTCCACATCCAAAGCATTTGCCCTCCTCCCTCCCTTCTACAATATTTACCCTATTCGCTTAAGCCTTAGTAGTTAGAAGTATCCTTTACTCTGAAAAAACTGTATTTACGCCAAGTTTTTCGACAAATAATAATATTGTATGCAACAGTAGAGTTAAGTTGTTTTTACTTGTGAAAAATGCCGCACTATTCGTGAAAAATAAATAAATTAGAGTTCTTGCAAAATTTTAGCATTTCAAAGTGAATTTTTCCGTAACATACTTAAAAGTTCTAGTTTGTTAATTTTTTTTCTCGTTTTACGTATTACGTTATGTTAACGTTAACCATAATATGCGGCTATAATTCTCTCAGAATTTCCACAATTAGTTAATGGAACAGCCTCTGCGGATATGTAAGTATTCCAGCAAATATACTTCCATGTTTCCTTCACATAAAACGGCATTTAATCCAAATAAAATAAATAATATTTTGCGAGTTCACTCAAATCGTAAATTTCGCCTAATCGCAGAATTATCTACTGTAATTTGTATAATCTCATTGATTTACTGTTTAATTTGCCACCTGGTACACTCTACGGGTTGATAAATAATTGTTTTGAAAGTCCCATTTCCCACGTATACAAAATATATAACTCATGTATCGTGAATTTTCGTCATTGTCATGAAACTGTATTTTTTGAACTGTCTATTAACTCATTGACGCAAATACCTTAATACTACCAATTTTATTGTCAATAAAATACAATGTATGCATGTATATTTTGGTAATAC
>CAJUYG010001712.1:71461-87344 GCA_910591675.1 Galerucella calmariensis | reverse complement strand
TGTCTGTTCAAGGCTAATAGGGCTTGTCTACTATCAGTGCAGATTGTAGAATATGGAGATATTGCATCATATTACGAAACTCTGTTAGGCAAAATAAAATTTTTTTCTCCAACGTACCGTAGACTACAGAGTATTGATTTACCTTCGATTTTCGCGTAAACGTGTCCATATCTTTTGAAGGACTCTGTATAACGTGGCAAAATCGAATATCAAAAGCTCCAACAAAATGAGAGCAATCCGAATTCGCTATTATATACAGGGGTTCCCATTTAAGAAATCATATGTTTGGTTTGTAACGGAGCACTCTGTATAGTTCGATATAATTTTAAAATATGGACCTTAAAGACATCTACTATTTTCGTTCATAACATTTTTTGATATCTCCAGACATTTGAATTTCAGAAAGTAACTCTTATTTTTAGTTATCTTTCTCACCTGATACCTGCCCAGGTGCCCTTAGGATAACTCCACAAACACACAGGTATTCAAAGCACACGAGATGCTACTGAGAACCTAACATTTCATCTATTTGGAAATAAGTTATGTCTTATCGCTCTGGGATCTTGGACTAATACATTTTAGGCTATTAGTTTAACAATGTAGTTAGGAAAGGCGCCGCATAAGGTTGTTTTCGACCTGTACGTGCCGGGTTCCAATCCCGGGTGGAACATTTAAAAAAAAATTTTAAATCAAATTTCTTCGTAGAAAAAATAGTGTATGAAACTCTCATGTAATAGTTATTAATATACTCGCATTAACCATCCCGGTTAATGCTTGTGTATTAATAACCATCATTACATGATCGTTGCATAATATACTATTTTCTCCAAATGACATTAAAAGCGGCATTTTAATGACACTTGGCAGGCTTAGAGGTTGTACTTTTAATGCCTAGGCAGAAAAAGTCCACTTTTACTGCCTAGGCAGAAAAAGTTCGTTGCTAGGCAACCTTCCAAGTAATAATTTAAATCAAACTGGTTATTAAAATTGACAATGACATTATGAAAACTTAAAATGATGCTGATAATAATAAACTGGTTTTATTGCATTAAAACTACAAACTACAACACGAAATTTTTATTAGATATATTTATGGTAAATTGTGAGCAATTATTTAATACAGCCCTCCGCGACAGCGGAAGACTTCCATCCTTCAACATTGTTATGTCCCCACCAGAATGCACCAGCAACGTGGCCGAAGTTCTGCGAAAGCATTGCCTGGTGTACTCTTTCGCATGGGATAGTCCCAGAGAAGAAGCAATTTCTTCTGGCATTTTACCGAATTTGCGAATGCCAATGAATTGATGATGTGCTTTACCGTTCGCATACTTATAGAAGACACGCCGATTATTTAAATTCGAGGGTCTGGAGGCTGCATATTTTCTGTAAACGCTTAAATATTCCGTTACTACAAAAGATCTTGATCTTTTGGTCTTAGTATTTGGTAGCATAAAGCATAATTAGCAATTTGTCGCCCATATCATTTATATCATCTGTTTTCATTTGCAAAAGCTCATCACATCTGCAAGCCCCAGCGACTGCAACAATAAGTACAACCTAAAATATAAATTGAAAATTAGTTCTTTAATCCATAATAGATCATTTTCAATATATTCCTACCTTCGTACACAAATACAGTTCATCTGGGGCATCTGATAAAAATTTCTCGATTTCTTCTCTTTGAAAAACTCGGGATTTTTTGCATGGAAACCGTCTGACTGGCGTTTCAATGTTATTTTTTATGTTCAGGGTGGCTTTCAACATCGAATAGGTAGACCATAACGTTGAAGGCTTCATTTTCTTTGAAAGATCGGAAAAATAGACAATCAGCACATTTTCAGAGAAAGATCCTATATTTTTTTTCTGTCTATATTCCATGAATCTGCTGTATGTGAGTTCATATACAGTTCTTGATTTTTCCGGTAAAAGGTTAAATTCCACATCTCGCACCTGGTCTCTTATCTCAGGTGGTGTTAATTGCATCAATTCATCCTCACTTTGCAGTAAATCCATTTCTAACATGACAACTTTTCAAAATTGACAATGACAAAGTAAACAGTAAACAAAAATATTCAACAAACGTCATCAGCGGTAAACATAGTAACGCAGGGCCCAGTTACCTTTGATAATAGTATATTATATACCGCGGGACTGAAGTAGTACATTTAATCCTGAAGGTAAAGTTTATGGCCCGACCGCAGGGAGGGCCATAATTTACCTGAAGGATTAAATGTACTTCAGTCGCAAGGTATATACGATACTTTTCGTACTTCCGGTATGATTTTATTAATTATTTCAATAATTTCAATCAGTTTTTTCTCTCTTCAACTCATTTAATAAACTGTCTTTAAAATAAGTTACCATAGTAACATTGCGTTGTGACAGTTATAATTTAGAAACATTGTCATTACTAGTGTCATTGTAAAGAAACATTGTTATTGATAATTATTGGTATCATGAGTGAAGAAGGTGTATCTGATATTGATAAAAGAGCAGCCGAAGTAGGTGAAGAATTGTTACCACCGAAATCTAGAAAACTATACAATATTAATTTGAATATTAACGTTAATTACCATTCTAATTAATTATATTTTTCAATAAAATATCCCTTAAATTCGTTTGTTTGTGATTTAATCGTTCCGGGAGTTTCGTCAATATTTAATCCCGGAGGGATTAAATGTGACACTTTAGTACCTGTCACAAGGGAGTGAAGTTGTCACTTTAGGCCCGGAAGTACGAAAAATAATTTAGTTATTTGGATATTGATAATGAAACGCAATTTAAATACGAAAAAGTCGATTTTGCGTGAGATTGGAACAAATTTAAAGAAAAAATTATATGTTTCACACGGCAGAAAAGCAGATTTAATGCCATGGCTGGTTTCATGAAACACCAGCCGCGGCATTAAATCTTGTGCTTTTATGCCTAGTAAAACAAATAACTATTATTAATAGGATATAGTTTATCAATGAATGATTTTGTGTACATTAATATAGCTCAATAACGAACGTTCGACGGAAAATGTTTTTATTTGTTCTCTTTCGAACGACAGTGTATTCAATATCCATCTCGGAATGTTCACTAGCTTTCTCTTAATCTCTTTTTATAGAATCCATCCAATTGTTCCTTTTAAATCCGAAAGATTTTCATTCTCTTCTTCAAATGAAAGGTAAAACATCGAATATTCGTTTACGAAATCCGACTTTAAATTTCCCGAACATTCATTTTTAGCTAATGGAAAAATATTTCCCTATCTTGTTTCACGATGATTTTCATTAGTACATCAGCCCTCGGCGTTCGGAAACGGCGATGTTTTTTTAAATATTCAAACTGAATGTAAAACAAATTCACGTTTTAAAAGGAAACAGGTAATTTTTCGGAAACGTATTGACATAATGACGATAATGGAAAAAAAAACGGGCGAGGAAGCCTGACGAGAGAACATCGCACTGTATCCTCGAGTTTTATCACAAACGAAATTCACTTTCTAAAATTATATCGTATAGTATTCATTCAGATTGAAAGGAACCTACGAAAAACGAAAGGAAAACAGATGACTGAAAAGTTGTGTTTATATAGAATATTTGTTGGCTTTACTTACAATTCAAAAAGTGAAGGTTAGATTTGTATTTTATCAATGTATAGAAATGTTTTTGTTGACATATATAAACCAATATAAGGGTTGTATCAGCTGAATATTCTGAAAATTGAAAAAGCGACTCGAACCTGGGACCCCTCAGTTATAATACAAGCCCTTGCGCTAAGCCCAGTGCAACAGAGGTTCCTACCTATTTATGAACTGTTCGGTATAGTAAGCCTACCATTTACCCGCTATTGCGTCTTACATTCGCTCATCCTGCTCCGCTCCTGGTGGTCAAGTTTTGAAAATCAGTGAAATCGAATTCACAAGTGAAATATTTCGATTTTAAATTCGTCATCGAAATAGTATAGCTAGTTTTAAATTATAGTGAAACGAAATTATTATAAATTCACTTAAATGAATTTAATTCGAACGACACAATTTGACAACAACGAAATAGCCCTCATATTAGTTCAAACGTAAATTATGAAGGAAAAAGAAGAATAATTAAGTTTAAGATTTATCATTTTCATGACATGAAAAGTATAATAATAATAAATTAAAATATATCTTAATATAACTTATTGGGGATTTTTCAAGAGGTAACATTTATACAGGGTTAGTAAATATATAAAACGTTCTCGCGTCACTCTCGTCTAACTAATAACTGCTTATTACTATGCTAATTACTAGTATATAATAGAGTAACTAAAAAGGTTCAAAAAGGTAGTCAAACCCCGTCAAACTAAAAGGAGGTATGTTAAAACTATACAAAGTATCTGACAAAATTGGAGGCTTCGCTACGCTCAGCCTCCAAACATTGCTGTCGACCGGTAAACAACCCTTACCGTTCTTGATACTTAATACACTATTTTTGCGCGATCGATCTTTTTTGTTTATTTACAGCATCGGTTGTCAGGTTGGTAGGTTGTGCTTACTGGTTTCTAAGTCTAACACGTCGGTAAGTGATTTACTTACCGTTCAGACGTCGGTAAGTAAACTACGTCTTAGCCCTACATACATTTAAGTGGTCCTAAATAATATATTACTTCATTCATGGCACAAAAGAAACAAAAAAAATAAGAACATTGATATTTTATGATGAACAGAATCGAACAGAACAATATAAAAAGTAATAAATAGCATGAAAACAATTTCACCAAAATGCAAATTATATTTTAAACTGATCGAGAAGTATAAATGTCACTTTTGACATTTCGTTCATTTCGAAGAAATTTACATTATTTTATTCGAAATTCGAATATTTCAATACGATCGCGCAAAAAATGGTATAAGCATTTCGAACGTTAAGGGTAATACCGGTCTCCAGCAAAATTGCAGTCGACCGGTAAACAACCCTTACCGTTCTAGATATTTAATATACTATTAATTCTTATACTACTATTTCAACGTAAAACGTTTTCAAATTAATTTTACTTACATCAGCATCATCTCTGGGTGATGACTGCCTGTTCTTGGATCGTCCACGTTTAAATTCTCCATACCAACGAGTAAGTTCACGTTCAAATTTTTCATAGCAACGAGAAATTGCAAACTGATGCGGTGCTGCATTACCAAAAACAGAAATTAACTTGCCAACACTTTCATGTTGAGACAACTGTCCTCGAACATTGCAAAACCTTATTACGCGAGAATTTTCTCGGCTCAATTCCATTTTTCAACTTTAAAATTTCAGTTTAGGTACAGCTTTAAACGAAGCAGTCTAAATCTTTTTGGGTTGAGTTAAGTAAATATCACAGTTAATTTTGATACTCGATATTTGTTAACAGACGTCAACTATGTTGTCATGCAACACTGCCTCAAAAGACAATCATCGTATAATTCGTTTCATCAAAACTGTATCAGGCGAAATACCGAGAATTAAAAAAATTTGCATGTGTATATTTCGTGGTAATTAGAAAGAGCTGCTAGTTAGACGCTACCATATCGATCGGTGAATAATTCAGGAGTCATCCATTGTCCTATTTGTCCTTTAAATCCCAGCCCACTAGGGCGTTTGTTGCGCCCCGACCTTATTAAACGACAAAGTACCTTTTTTTTCGCATAATCTTACCAAGTCGTAAAAATTTTGGATGTATAATGCCTGTTAAGCTCTACTACGATTTTATTGGCAATAAAAAAAATCAAAATGTCAAGACAGAGATAAGTATGTCTGAATTTATGAGAATTTTTTTAGTTTATGGCTACTTTTTATAGCCAAAACTAACAATGGATGTGATGAAAAGTGGGTATTGCCATTAGTACGTGTGGTTTCTCGTGGGAACTAAGGGGTCTGTGTACGGTTCGTGACAGAGAACATTTTTTCGATTAGCAATATACAAATTTGAATTGCTTCATTCTTGATGAAGACGTACAACTGCTAATGGTTCCAATAATTTCCTTGGCAATACTCATCCGGTTAAATGTGGTTAACCAACGCCGAAATGAGAACCTAGGGATTACCAAATCATCTTTATTTAAAAATGTGCCCACTACTTTGAGAATATTTCCTGCATTTTGTGCATTTTTCGCTACCTTAACAAAAAAATAATAGAAGAATATGTGTTATACGATTTGTAAATACAGAAACATACGATGAATTGAACGGATGTCACATCATTCACTATTGGCAGCTGAACGTATACTTTGAACCGTATATAATTATTACAAGCATCTGGAACTATTGCCGTAAAGGGTGAACGTATAAGGGTATTATTATATTGAAACATTTCATAGCTATACACATTCGGTACTGCAATGGAAACAAAATATTTGCCAGCTGTATGCAATACGTATGAATCGACAATTGCAGAACGATTTTGTTGACAAATTTCGAGAACACAGAATCGGCGTTGAAAGTACGAGTAAAATTTGGGCATTTATTTACACACGCATACAACTTGTTCTGAGCCCTTCTCTTCCAAGAACTTTCCACCACCACCCCTCTCATCCTATGTGTCCTCGTCGTCGTCGTTCACGTTTTGCGCACCGAGCTCGTCCCCGACCTAATTTTTCTGTGTGCCGAGCTTTCGCCTAGGTGGGACCTCTTATTTACTCTACCTGGAGACTTAGCTAAGCTAAAAGGCACCTGGTCGGGAATATGCTACTTCATTAGATTGGTCATCGTCGTCCATGTTTTCTTGATTGTCGCTTGGGCGTAGCTGTCTGCAGAGGTCGAATTATTTATTGAGAAAGTAGAGCTTCTCAAGAGAACAAGATATTTTATCTATGTCACTTTAGTGACGAAATATGTGTTCCCTCGAGAAGCGCTACTGTCTCAAACAAAGATTCGTTCCATTTGGGGTTGACTTCAGCGTTTACCTGGTTATTTGTGATTGGGTCCTTGTGGACATCCTACTTGGCAGTGGGTGGCTAGTATGTCTCTCAGTCTTCGTCACTCGTTGGAATGGTGTGGTTTTCACTATACACTTGGCAGTTGTAGCACATTTTATCGTTGTTTTTCTTATTTTATCCTCACTTCTACCCCTAGCTCCAATATGTAGGTAAGCAGTGATTTTCTTTGGCTGTACCTCAAGTGGTTTCGACACCCTTTTCTCTCGAAGTTGGTTGATGTCCTCGTTGTTTCTCAATCATCTGACGATCCTTTTATTATTTTCTTCTTTTGGTGTATATGTGTACCATACCACTTCTTCCCTTTCTCTATCCAGGAACCTGGTTAATTGTTGTCGTCGGAGTCTTTGCAGGGTATCTAGCTTGGATGGTTATGAATATTGTGGTGGCCTGCTTCTTGTCTTCTTGTTTTTTTATTGCTTTGTCCATCATTTTCTCCTTTCTATTTAATGTAAGTAAATTGCGTCAGATCGTAACATTTTGAGGTCGAGCATCCATTTCAATTTCGAAATGAACTCTCTGAAGTTTCTAAAATAATATTTGCTGTGATCATTGCCTTCAATATTCTTAAATACAGGTTGGAAGTTCGCATGAGTAATCAAAGTTGACAACTTGATACTTAAAACTTTCAAATTCGAGTTATGGCCGTTACTGTTAACTTACCCAAATAATATAAATTTAAAGTTTTAATTAATTTCCGAGTAGAAAGCAAAACCCTCGTAGGTTAGATAAATACCAGTCCCATTATCCTGTGTGCTAACGATCTTTTGATTGAAGCATTTACGGAAAGATACTATTAAACGATTTCGATCAAATGGGTGAATTCATTTAAAACGTATTTAGTAGTCCAGACAATGAGATTTCAATTTCATAGCTATCTACATTCATATCTTCAAAATAAGGGCACAACTTCCCAAAGATGTCTGTCAGTGTACTACACCAGGAGTTATGACTACAAGCTGTTGTCGAGGAGAGGTAGCAATTTCAAGACTGAGAGGATGTTTGCGACGCTTAAATCTGATGGTAAGAAGTATTGGTAGAAAAAAAAAAACTTGTGAAAATAAATGAAATTGAAAAATGGCTTAAAACAGCGGCAGAAGAAAAAAGAAATAGATGATAAAAAAAGGAAAATAATTCAATAATAAAAATTCAATTAGATTCACTAGTGTTACGTCATTGGCCAAGGCAGCATCAGTTGATAAAAATCACCGGTCACATCAAAATTAATTTGATGAAGTCTTATTTGTCAATGAATAATGCATTTCATCATTGACAATTGTTGAAAAAACTGGGAGATCCTGCCAACATCAAGGAGGGTAAAATTTGTGTTCAAAAGCTTTTTTTCAAAATTGCGAAAATGTTTATTGCTTAATCAATTTTGTAGCAAATTAATACGAAGCTAAAAATCTGCTATTTCATTTGTTAATATTAAATGATTGTTATTAATATTCATAGCATAACATTTCGACTTCCTTTTTAAAAATTCTGGAAGGTACGCCCATGTTTCCGATACAAAGTAAAGTAGCCACAACTACCTAATTTATTTTTTTATTTTACTTCATGTACATAAATTTTTTTAACTACTCGTACGTGTAAAGGAATTCAAACTTTTACGATCTCGTGAACTAGAAACTTGTCGAAATTATAAAGTTGGTTCCTACACGATGTGTGTAGAAACATAAAAACCAGCAGCGTATCGGCTATTTTTAAAATTTCACTACTGTCTATAATTATGTAATTAATAAACGTTTATTTATGTAAAAGAATTTCTAGTAAATTCATCTGTCAATATTGTTGTCATCGTAACGTTGTTTTTTCAACAGACTGTCAAAAATCATGTGTATGCTAGAAATTTATTTATTAGGTGGAAATATTGATGACAACGTCTACTGAAGCGACAAAATATGACTTGGGTATGACTCTTATACAAAGGTGTTTTCTTGAATAACTGAAATTTTATCTAGATGGTTGACAGCACAGATGAAATGATGGGGTTTTCTCCGCGTGTTTTGTCAGTTTGTAATCCATTTTCTGGCGTTGTTTGTGTATGTAAACACGTGTTTGTTTGTATTCAGATGTGTTATTTTGTTCTTGTGTTTTTTATTGTAATATTTGGTAGATGGGATTTGATCGTTGTTGCATTCCCCAGTATACTAGCAGAAAAAGTCGAAGGTTAGTTATTAGTTATTATAGAAGTTTTATATTCCTTTTTATAATAAACTAAATCGAAATAACTATCCTAAATTTTTATCACTTTATATTTAATTTGTTAAATAAAATCTGCTCTTTTTAATATATTGTTTGATTTATGAACATATTGGCTCTTAACCCCTTAACATCATTAAATTTTTTCTGTTTGTTCCTTGTGGCATTACTTATTCTCTTTCCTTATTTTTTGGGAATCGAAAAACAATATTCTGCTTTTTGTTTTTTATTACGACGTTTCGGTAGCGTACCTAATGAAAAATATGAAGCATAATATTGTGGATTGATTCCCAAAGAATAAGAAAAAAGAACCAATAAATTTAATAAAATACGATGCAAGATTATGTTGAATTTATGAAAGATTATTTAATACACAAATGAAACTAGAGTTTGTTCAACCATCCTTTGCCGTTACGTCATACATTGTCCAGCTTGCTCTCTCATTCATGTAATGGATGAGACGGAATTATGACGTCATTAACGTATTTCTTATCTAAGGTCGACATAAATTTTATCCGTTACTTTTGACAGTTCAGTTGTCATATTTTGAAAACAATTCTTAACATAATATGTCATTGATTATCATTTTGAGGTTAAGTTTAAAATAGCATTCAAGTAATATTAGACATACGTAATACAGCAGAATACGTCACCGATTGTGACGTAACGGCAAAGGATGGCTGAACAAACTCTACCTGTTTTCTTTTTATTATTTTTAAATCCATGCATAAAATTGTGAAATGTGTGACGTCACATCAGCGGGGAGGGTTTCTAAAAATGTGACAACCTGTGACAAGGACGGGGGAGGGGTTAAAAAGTCCTAAAATTCGTGTGACGTAATTTATGGATGGCCCCATAAATTCATTAGCCTTAAATTTGATAAATAAAATCATCAGAACCGTATTCAGCTAAATTCGAAAAGGCTATGAAATTAATAATTATCAGCTTTTTTTTCTAACTGGAAATACTTCAGAATTTTGAAAATGCTAATGTTTTTCCGTGTATCTAGGCATATTTTTGTATTTTTTGAATAAATATAACAATGAGTGGGACAGTAGAAAAAGAAGTAAGACAGAGTGCCGCTACGAAAGGTACGTTTGCATCCTATTTTGAATGATGAATCTCTCCCGATCGATAGGTCGCGCTTGCGCGTATTCTAAACTTATCAAAGTCAAAGATTTGGGTTAACGTTTGTAATACATTTAAACGGCTCATTATTGTGATATTTTAATTAGGATTAATCACAGACCTGTCTTTTTTCCATTTCTTCCAACGTAATGTCTAAGAAGGACATTAACAATCGATGACGCACACCAAAAAGGTACATACATAGTCTCCATCATATAAATGTTTCTTGACTATATTTTGACAATCAATCGAAACCTTACAACCGATATACAAATTTTTTCATATAACATCATAAAAATGGTCTTGTACTATTTTTCGTACGACTTATTATAGATATAAACCCGTCATCCGCACTTACTATATGTTTTTTTTACAAAGAAAATGGATCTCCAAAACGTCGAACGTTTCTGTACTTTTTCCGCTTAATCAGAAAGAATTATCGCGATAGTAAATATACGTTTTTGCTGTCAAATTCCGAGTGGGATGCATCACATGGCATCCTGCCCTTCCTGTATTTGACAAAGGGAACAAACGGTCGTGGCTCCAGCTCTGTTGCTAGGCTCGGTATTGATGAGAATGAATGGGGTCGGGCCACTTTCTACTCTATATAATATTCTCCGATCCAGATACTAGATCAGACGGTTAACGACTGAGGAATAAGAATATCTTTGAATTTGCTGATTTTTTTCATGCAGAATCGATAAGTAATAATTTTAGTTTGACTTTGATATATTATAGATTTGATAAGAAAAAATATAATGGAATACGTTGCTCTTTGTATATTTCTTGATCATAATAGTTATAGCAAATTTTTTCTTGCATTAAAATGCCTAGAAATGGAGTACTAATCAAGTGGTTTAAGATGGCTTGAAGAATTTTGGCTCTGGACTGCTTCCAGGGTATTCCTTCATTATCTGTGTCTTCTGTCACCCTTCTTTATATAAAAGAGACTTGTTTGCTCTCTGTTGAGTTTAAATTTACCTGTAAAGTTATCAGACTACTGTTTAGGTTCAATTGAAATGTTCGTTGATCTTTTTTGGGACTTGGCAAACATTAGAAAATGCTTTGAAGGTTGAGTTTCTAAAAGTATCTTATTAATCTCACCACAATATGCCTTCCACAGGCCCTACAAGGTAATCATTAAATATAACACACAAGACACATCAGAAGAAGGCGCACTCCGCACCTTTCACGGATGGCTCTAAAACCAATATGGGCTCAGGATATGGAATTTGCTCCAGATCTCTGAATCTAAACATCAAATGGGCGATGGGCTGTAATGTCAGCGTTGCTCAAACTGAGCTCACTGCTATCTACATCGCCGCAAAAGAGATTACCAAAAGAAACACCACAGGTAATAAAATTCACATCCTAACGGATAGTAGACAAGCACTACTAGCCCTGAACAGACAACTTATCACATCAGGCCTAGTACTGGAGTGTCACATGTCCCTGATCGAAGCCTGTAGCAACAACGAAGTCACTCTAGGCTGGATCAAGGGGCACAGTAAATCGAAAGGTAACCACATTGCCGACTCACCAGCCAGGAAAGCAGCCTCCCAAAAACTCTTGGGACCTGGCACTTTCATTGGTCTGTCGGCGTCGGCTATGATTGACCTAATAAAGGAACACTCCCTTGATAAGTTTAAGGGTAGATGGGACGATGCAGAAGGTTGCAGGCTTGCCAAGGAACTGCTGCAGTATCCGGACAGCAAAGTAGCCAAAAAATACGTGACTATGAACAGACAGCATGAGGGAGCTTACCGACGTGAGGGAACTTACCGACGTTATCGCCTACTTCAAACAAGTAGGCTGGATGACGAGCCAGAAGGAAATCTGAACCTCAGAAGGATGCACAATGGGCCCATTGTGGCTTAAGGTCTGTGGGGGTTACCCACCCTTCAAATTCTTACAGATCATGATACAGCTAAACTGGGAGAACAAGAGGTAATACCTTTTATTGCCAATTATAGTAAGTATAAGTCAAAATCCAGCAGAGTTGGAGATCTTACTGTTGAGGGAAGGAACTTACGAACTTGTGTTTTCCTTCATCCAGTGTGATTTCACGTCTGTGCATCTGCGACTCATAGTTTTGTTTTGCTTCCTCCAGTACAAGATTCCTTCCAGATTCTAAAATCCATCCCTGACTTATCTGACTAATCCAAGTATAGCGGCTTTATTTATTCTAATAATTTGGCCCACTGCCCTCTTTGTATCTGATTACTCTGTACGCCTGTTTTGTTAGAAGACAACATTATATTTACATTTTTCAGTGAATGTACCTAGTCTCTCATACATATGCAGGTATATGTCTGTGACAACCGTTGTTATTGTTCGTAAAAAGTGGCGTTTTAATGGCGGCGTGCCTAAGAGGCCGCTGTCGTTAACAAAAGTGTGTGTTCATGCATTTCGTATTTGTTAATTATCACACGGCTGGTTTGCTAGCTTATTTTATAGACTTCCTTGTTTTGTTTTAGACACATTTCAAAAGCGTTTTACATAACTTTGCGATATTTCAAGAAGAAAATAGCTTTAAACGTCTTTCTAGTAGTTAAGGCTCCGTTATTAGCCACTACGGTAAAATAATGAACCTCAGCTTCCACTGAAAACCACAAGATGGGGAGAGGATATGGTTTTATCCAAAATTTGGATCATATATTCTCGGAACTGATAATTTAGTTGACCAAATAAGTGGTCAATGGTTGATTACTATTATAATCTTGAATAAATACTTGATCAACCGTGTACCGGACAAATAATCACGTGTCGCTCCCCACTGATCCCCACTTCACATGCCAGTTTGTATCATTCGATACAATACCGAGTGATATGTTTATTGAGATGTTATAGTTTTCGATTTAATTTACCTACATTTCTTATCTGTTAACCAGAGGTAACGAGGCAACGAGGGTGAATTATTATCTGATTTGTTGTTGATACGTTGTGACCCTATTTATTATAAAATTTATATCTCTATTATTTTTCCGTCTTATTTCGATTATTTTTTATACAGTGTGGAAACCACTTATGGAATAAAATTCTTTATGTCATTATTTTAGAAAATTATAAAAAATGCCGAGATACGTCAACTTTTGAATTGAGTTGTGCGTTATGTAAACATAAATGTAAGTGTACAGGGTGATTCACGTAAGTATGCCATAGTCGGTGTTGTTTTTTCAATGAAACACCCTGTATACATATTTGCATATTTTTGAAATCCTTTTAATGAACCGATTTCAACAAACTGAATAATGTATGGTCAATTATGAATTGTTCAGGGTGAAATTTTTATTTTTACAGTTATCAAACACATACATAAAATACCTGATGTATTTGATTTTAATACATTAAAATAAATACTCAAAATGTTCTCCACCTAGTTGTTGGCAATAGCACAGTCTCCTATAGAACTCCTTAACTTCGTTTAAAGTTTTGAGGTGAAATATTCCGTATTTCTGTAGTTATCCTATCTTTGAGGTCTACAATGCTAGTTGGTTGTGTTGCATATACTTTGTTCTTGAGATAACCCCTCAGGAAAAAATCTAACGGCGTAAGGTCTGGCGATCTAGCTGGCCACTCGATAGTACCTCTTCGTCCAATCCATTTATTGGGGAAGATTTTACTTTTCCAGTATAAACTGTCAACACATCAACAACTGACAGAATAGAAAACAATCCAAATTATTTACCGATTTAAAACAATCCACATTATTTACCGATTTTGTCTAATTATTGGCGTTTTTAGGCAATTTTTAGGTATTTATGATAAAATTCATGGGCGTAGCAGGTTTTGTTTAATATACAAATACGTCTAATAATTAGTTAGTTTAGATTTTTGATAAATCCATATTTAGCTAATTTTAAAAAGTACCAATATTTCAAGTGTAATAAATTATTTATTTTAAAATTTCACCCTGTAAAATCCATAATTGACCATACATTATTTAGTTTTTTGGAATCGGTTCATTAAAAAGAAAACACCGACTATGGCATACTTGCGTGAGTCACCCTGTACATTTACATTTATGTTAACATAACGAACAACTCAATTCAAAAGTTGACGAGTCTCGGCATATTTTATAATTTTCTAAAATAATGACTTAAAGAATTTTATTCCATAAGTGGTTTCCACACTGTATATAAATTTTGTATGACGCTTTTTTTTCCTCCGTGTGTACGTCATGTTTGTTTTACGTTTTTAAAACCACAGGTAACTCTATCCTATCCTAAACTGGAACGAAAACAAGAACACTGTTGCCAGCTACTGCCTAAATTATTTACCAGATCTTAGCCTAAATACCGAAAATATTAAAAAACCATGACAAATCCTTTAATTTTACTCAAACCTACAAAAACAAACAACATTCAATTGAATAAATCAATATAAATAAATGAAATCACTTTTAAACATCTAACTTAGCTTAATGTGATTTATTATTATAAAGAGAAGATATAATGCGAGATCTTTGATTGTCTATATGAAAAACGCTTTGAAGTCGTTCGTGTATAACTAATACTTTCGCTATTAAAAGTTAACAAGCCAATATTATTGCATTACACACGTTGTACCAGTGTACATTTAGATTATCGAGAGTACGAAATCTGATACAATTGTACCCGCTCTGGCAACACTGGATTGGAAAATTAGAGTCTCATATCGGAAACTATCCTCTCGATATATACCTATCACTCGAATGATACTGATTCAGTCAGCTCCCTCTGATGCCAAATCGGTTCAACCAAATAAGACAGAGTTTTTGGCTACCATATTTGAATTACGGCGCTAATTATGCCGCTTTTATTTCATTCAGTTCTTGATAAAATAACAATATTTTCGCTGCATTGTCACACATTTGTCTATAAAATACTGTTATGAAGGATGTATCACCTTTATATCATTTCAATCTTCATTGCCCAAAATTGGGGATATTTGACAACGTCTGTTGAATTTATTACTAACAAGAAACCCATATAAATTATGATGCACACTACCTTAACAGTTTGGCAATCGATATAACACCTTATGTCTCATCTAAAATTATTAATAAAAATTAACTGAATGAAAAACGTAAGCCATGTTTTTACGGTCATATTTTCATTCAATAACGGGCCCTTAAATGAAGTTTTTATGTTCATGACTATTTCGTGGGCTTACTGCAAAAACCCGACAAGTCCAATAAATTGATTATTGAGATTTTTGACTTTAAAACTTTCTATTGAAAGGAAAAATCAGTATATTATAGAAATATATTAGGATAAAATAATAATAACTGAACTTCGGTCGTCAAACATATTTGCATAACACAAAATCAAAAAAAGATATTTTGGTGCTGTATATTTGTAAATATTTAAAAAAAAATGGATTTAACGGATTTTGGCAGAAAAAAAAATGACAAAACACAAATTTAACAGTTTATTATTTAAACTAAACAGTCGTTTTAAAAAACGACAAAACTTAAATTTAACAGTTTATTACTTACTTACCAGTCTCTTTAAAAAATGACAAAACCTAAATTTAACAGTTTATTACTTTAACTAAGCAGTCTTTTTGAAAAATGACAAAACCTAAATTTAACAGTTTATTACTTTAACTAAACAGTCTTTTTGAATAATGACAAAA
>CAJUYG010001712.1:32719-71451 GCA_910591675.1 Galerucella calmariensis | reverse complement strand
ACAGTTTATTACTTTAACTAAACAGTCTTTTTGAAAAATGACAAAACCTAACTTAACTTGCTCTATTTGGTCTGTATCTATTCTCACATTTATTTCCTCTTTGTCGTCTCCAATGATCATAACTTTTGCTTTGTTTTTGTTAATTACAATAAATATATTTCCATTAAAGATAATTTGATTTTAATTAAGAGAAAAACATTTTTTTTCATAATTTTATTATTTGGTAATTATATTATTACTAGGCAGTATGGGAGTTGATTTTCTTCGTCTTCTTCTTCATCGTCATCTTATTCTTCCGGTCGCTGAACAATTTTATTATAATAATCCTTCTCGTTATCAATGATATTAATCTTCAAACCTTCAGATTCAGGGTAATATGCAATTTCCGCAAGTTAATAGGGAAATTGTTATTTTAAATGACACACCATTTATATTTCCACATTTTTGCAATATTATCAGCAAAAAACAAAAATATATATTTTTAATTTTGAAAATAATGAGTATGCGATATTTTTGTGAAAAAAAAGAGAAATAACAATGTAAACTATGTTATGTTATGTACTGTATGCTATTAAATAAAAATAAAAAATATACATAAAATTACAAATTATACAGGGTGGGGCACTATGAACGAACTATTCTCTGGCGTCTTAACGGCAAATAAAATTTAAAAAAATAAGACGTGGAATTAAGTAGATTACTTAGGACTATAATATAAAAATATTTTGGAATATACAGGGTGCTCCAAAAAAGCGTGCCGTATCAAAGTTAGGTTCCTTTGAATGGAACACCCTGTATTTTATCACATTTTTGAATTATATTTTGAAATATATTATAGTCCTAAGTAATCTACGTCTTATTTTTTCTAATTTTATTCGCCGTTAAAATGCCAGAGAATAGTTCGTTCATAGTGCCCCACGCTGTATAAGAAACAAGGCCTAAAATTGAACACAAAATCCAATAATAGAGGGTTTTTTATGTAAAATAACAAAATTAAATTCAACTGTCAAAATAATAATATTTTTAATAGACTCTTAACCGTTTCACTGCGCATTGGTCTTTTGTCGTGGTTCACTCAGTGCGAGATTTTTTTGGCGTTTGCGAGTATACTCGTCTTGAGCAGTATAGCGCATCGGTGTATGCGTCTTTCGATAATAAAATACCCTGTTTAATTAAATGAATTACAATCGAAAATAATAGCTAACACTAATAGTAATTTACGATAGTGAACATTTGTTTTCGATTAAAAAAAAACAATAAATAAATATTTTATGATATGAAGCTTTTATTTGCAACTGTGAAAAATACCTTATATTTTATTGAAAAATAATTTTTTTATTGTAACATAAACTGAGACTATATAAATACACCTCAAAAAACAATAAAAACACTCAACATTCACTGCCTTTTGTTTATATACAGATGCAACAGATCTAAAACGCACTGCTATCGCGAGAACTACCAGCTGTACAGCAGCGTTGCCACCGTGGCTAATTAGGTATTTTCCATATATTTCAAATCAAATAAAATATTATTTAATATCATAGGGATGAACCCTTAGATAAGTTTTACAATCGTACAAAATCGATTAACCCACCCAGCACCAAATATTTCAGGTAAAAAAAAGCAGGTAAACGGTGAAATTCAAACGGAACTCGAAACGACCGCTCATTGGTCGTACGTCACTTCGCATATAAATACGTCTCAGTTCGTTGGCGTCATATCGATTTTTCGTTGTTGTTTGTTGTTTCAGCTTTGTGTAGGAGAGAAATTGTGACGAAAGTTTTATTTTGCCTAGCAAAATAGTATTTTTGATTAGTGTTAAATAGTTATGATGACCGCCGAAGGCTTTGTTAAAGCTTCCATGAACAATTTACCCTCTGTGGATAATATGTTTATGGTAATAGATTATATAAAAAGGGACGAATGTTATAATTCAGCTGAAATTAGAGGTGCAAAAGCAGCAATGTAAGTATTTAATGTAAAGAATAATTATTGTCTTTTTATTATACATGTAAACGTCCCTGATAAATAAAAACAAAGCTGTTTAAAAAAACGTTTGAGGAATTGTTAAATAAACTAAATATTATAATACTTACACTTGCCTCATATTAGGTTGAAATCTACCTCACAACCTTTAGCATTGACAATGAACATTTGGTTTGTCAGATTCCAAGAATAAAGATGTTAGTCAATACTAACAAAAATATATGGATATTTTGTTTACTTATAATATCAATATTGTTGGTAAATTGTTAAGTATGTTTTTTCAAGTTGTATAATTGAATACATGTTTTAATAACTTTTAAGAATCTTCTAGAAAATTTCTAAACAATAATGCCAAATCAAAATTTCAAATTGAAGTAGGCATCGATATTAATTTCAAATGATACTTGTACAAAATGTCTATTATTGGTATATCAAATTTTAATCGATGTAGATATCTGGTTGACACACAAAAATATGTGGAGCAGCATCCCGTTTCATTATTATTTTTCCACCCATTAATTTAAAACGTACATAATTTTCCATGTCTTCTTCCAGCTAAATAAACATTTTATTAATGATAACATAACCTAACGTAATTTACCTATAACTTACTTTAAAGTGGTCTTCACAACAATAAAAGACACTCTTGGATTTGGGCATATCACGTCTTGCTGCTTTAAATCATCGTTTTTTACGCTCATACTCTTGAGGCACACGAACAAATGTTTTGTTTGGTGTACTTTTAGAAGTGCTTGTACAACGGGGCACAAAACAACTCTTATTCTGAGACCCGTACATAGCCATTCACTTATGTTTTTATTCAAAAACTTAAAATTTTAGTCACTAAATTATTGTTACCCATTTATTCGTTTATAACCACGTAAATAAAATTACAACACGCACGAATCAGGTATAACACAATACTGCTGCCAGCTGCGCTGCACTGTTCATATGCGGTGTGACGTCAGACCGCCATAACATTGTGAAATCCCGTTTTGGCGCGAATTTCTAGCGTTTGAATTTCAAATGGCTTTTTTTGTTGAAAAGAATAAGATTTATAGGTACATTAACTACCATTTTTTCTATTTTCTAAAAAACATGAAAATACCCAATTTTTCGTTTCAATTGACATGCGCGAAATACGTTTGCGACTAAATGCGGCTAGAGCAGTCAGATCCTATGGGAGTGCGAGAAAAATTTATTAATTCTATGTTATGTAATTTTTTAATTTTAATGACCCATCGTCGTGAAAAGCCCAATATAAAATATATAGGGTTAGCCAAAAAAACCTATTGCATTAAAACTGCACATTATCGCTTTATTTCGATTTTCATGGCTCCTAAACATTCAAAAATCCACCCAGGGATGATTTTCTAGAGAATTTAATGCCCTACAAGAATCTGCCAAAAATATTTTTTATTTCAAATTGTTCAAATGTTATAGCCCTTTTAATGAAAAAAATTTTTTTCACGTGTTATTTAAACGAATGAGAAATTTCAAATAACTACCGATACCTTATAAAATTTAGCTAACATTTTTTTCTCGGTATATCTAAGCCGCATTACTTTCGATAAGTTAGTTTTTTTTGGCTGAAACTAATACTCGTAATTTCCAATTTTCTTGTTTCTGTTGAATAATAAAAGAACGGTCTTAAAGTGAATTAGTAGAATGCACAGGACACCTAATTTCAGATCCTTTTAAAATAACTGCGATTTACATTTCACAAACCTTGTTCAACTGTAGTCTGCAATCAGAGAAATGGTACGGCTTATGCAAATTGCGAGAGACAAATTCAAGTCAATGATCGTTATTATTCAACGCATACATTATTCTATTTAAAACGAACTCGGTATGTCACAGAAAAATCTAATAAATGTTCCACAAGAGGAAGTTACTGTTGCGACTTACTCATAAATACACTCAACTACTACTATTGTAAGTTGTAAGATCCTATCTTTATCATTGTTTGTGTTATCATTGTCTAAA
Source organism: Galerucella calmariensis (assembly GCA_910591675.1). Taxonomy (NCBI): domain Eukaryota; kingdom Metazoa; phylum Arthropoda; class Insecta; order Coleoptera; family Chrysomelidae; genus Galerucella; species Galerucella calmariensis. The sequence goes on along the minus strand of CAJUYG010001712.1, from coordinate 67,476 downwards.
AAAATTTTTGTAGACAATGGTGATATTTTCAGACGGTTTAACAAATGCAGATAAACGGGATCTTTTCCCTGTCGGTCGGTCGTTCGTGTATCTTATGGAAATTGGTTTCTGTTTGGAGGAATTGGAATATTGATTTTTAAAAGTTCGTGATTGATACTGATGCGAGTACTATCAATTGCATTATTAAATTATCTAATAACATATTGCTGAAAAACTCTACAAATTCGTGCATTCGTTGAATCTATTATTTTATCTCATAAAAACATTAAATGTACAGGGTATCCCAATTATTTTTTACAAAAGTAGCGCTAATGTAAAAGGCAAAAAAGTTTTGCGTACATTTATGCCGCATACGTGGCCTATGTGGCGGTTTAACACCCTGTGAAGATTGTAGTACTATACTTCTATGTACAATTACTTAAGGACCACCCTGTATATCAGGAACCTTTTCGAGTAAGCTGCGGGAAAACCATTTTATGTCAAAAAATTATGTGTATATTTGATTAGAAAAGTATAGCAATAAGTTATTTTGTGAAGGCATTGCCTCATCTAGTAGTTACTCTCATGTTTGCAATTTTGCAAATGTAGTTCGTGCCTTAACGTCTCGTGCACACCCTTCAAATGCATGGCCTACTGAAAATATTTTCTCACAATTTTTCAAATTCTGCGTTATGTCGATGTTTCATTTGTATATTTCCAAAACTCTTCTTTGCTCCTCTCGAGGCGATCATTAGACGTAAATTTAAATGGCAATTGTTTACGGAAATTTTCTGACACGATAACTACCCCAGGTTAACCTAAACAGGTCGAACAACGGAGCAGAAAATTCAAATTAAGAACTTCCAGATAGGGATACACTTATTTTGAACCCTGCTAATATTATTCACGCCCGCCTTTGGGCATTAATTTTATCATTAAATTATTCTTAACTTCAAATCGGAATTAATTCATCAACAACAAAAAACCCGTATATCTCTCGATCTTTTTCCGGACACATAAAACAATAAACGGTGCAATAAACAAAAGAAAATGTTTCGAAAAATATGTGAGCAAATATAAATGGAAATGGGAGAATCGGAGCACAACGATTAGATAATATGGTAATTTAAAGACAGGGCTGGACTACGATTTTAAAATTCTAGGTGGGTATTAAAAATTGAATAAAGCATGATTCAAGGAATCGCGATTGTAAACGACAGCCAAGCCATCATAATCTAGCTTGTAACATGCTGTTCAGCTGTTACGTCTTTCGTCTGAAAAACTATTTAATTTAGTGAATTTTTTTGGCTCATTAGTCACTTCCTCCAAAATTTCTAATTTTTAATTCTTAAACATGCCGTTTCCTTGTCGCATTAGCCACTCCGAAATAAAACATTAATTTTTATCAAATTCCCCTTCCATTTTTGTCTGCCGATGTTCGAAATTTCAATTTTCGAGTGGACTCTCTTTTTCCTCTAACTGCCACATTGAAGGCAACAGTTATTTATATTTTCTTTTTAATTTTTGGTGAACAATTTTCTATTGTCTGGTTGTTCTGCAGCCGGCAAGTTTAAGGCAAGTTCCATTCTCAAGGCAAGTTCTATTCTATTTTCTATTTTTAAGGCAATTTTAAGTCCACTTCGTTCCTGTCCCGTGCACGAGGTCCATAGCCTGTCAAAGACATCATCGCCACTGCCGCCATCGCGCTAAGAGCTGCAAACATCCTCAGCCCTCTTGGATTTGGCGTGCTAATTACAATTAGTATTCTCTTCGTTTAATTTTTGAAATATTCAATTTATGTTGAGTTTCAAATAATTCAATAATCATTGAATTGGATAAACGTGTTCGGGAATAATCAGATTTATTTTATTTATTTTTTTTGTAACTTAACCTCAATTTCTTACAAGGTGTTTCTAGCTTTCCACCTTTTGCTTCTTGTTTTAATTGTCGATTAAAAAGCTGGTGGCGTCCAATTTAATATTCATTGTACACCCCATCCCAGTGATAGTGTATAAAGTAGTTCAATTGGTGCCGAATTCCACTCCCTGAGGTGGAGTGCTCTAGCCTGGGGCAGTTTTAGGTTACAAGCTACTTAGTCTAGAAGTCTAGACTGATAAAAAACTGTAAAGAATACCTTGGATGCTGGCAAGAGACCACACAGTTTCTCAAGGACGCGTGCCAGGATTGCAGGCAATGAATTGGCGGACCAGTTAGCTGAAGAGAGATCCAAGGGTTACTGCATAGGTCTAAAACTATTCTGGAGAATCACGAAGTACTGCAAAAGGGGGACAATTCGGAATTGGCTAGACAAAGAACACCAGTTCAAATGGAGATTGGCAGAAGAGTTTACTGAACAAGATAGACAGATGCCTGACACTGTACCGTGTAGAAACATTTATACAAAATAGAAAAAGTTAGTGAACATACAAGAACTGTGTAAAGGAAATAATAAAACTATTAATAAAACTATTAGAACTACAAAAAATGTGCCCAGTTGAATCAGGGGCCTATATAGAGGATACGGAGCTTCTGGAATGGAAGTAGGAAACGTTGGAGAATGAACAAAGATTTAGTTTAAGTGTCTGGGCAGCTGATCACAACCCGTTGGTTATCCTATTGAAGAGTCAATGCTAGAAGTTGTACTGTTCAAACAGACAGTGCAACTTTCAACAGAACATCAATCAGAATTGTACTAAGATTGGAGAAAGATCTCTTAAAAGTTGAAAAAGAATGTGAAAATACATTTCGAGACTTCAAAAAATTATTATCATCAGCCGTAGGCATGTTTTTTCTAGATGTTTGGTTTTTAAAACTGTTAAAATGCTCACTAATATTTCTCTATTGTTCATAATTACATGTCAATTTTTACATTAAGCAGATAAAAATATCATGAATAAAATTCCAATCTATAATGTTCAAATACTATGTCCTTCTTGAATAATTTTAATATTTTTGTCCAATACACTTGCAGTATTTCTGATAACAAACAATGGTATTAAAGTTAGTGTCCAGAACTGTACAATATAATGAATATACAACAGCAGTGTGGAATATGAGCAAGAGGTCAAATGGTAATTTTATCTCGTAGGATTAAGGACCGACGCATGTAAATAGCCCACTAAAAGCCGATTCGAAATTAAATCAAACATTGGAATACATTTTAATAAAATTAACGGACAACTGGTTTGTAATAAGGATAACCTAATTATTAGAGTTACCGGGAAAAAGATGAACTTCAAGGTAGTGTAGTGAATAAGTAGATACTCCAAGTATTCTTGTGTGGAAAACTAAGAACAAGAAATTTTTGATTATAGAATAGAAAGAATAAGTAGGAAAGACGTTTTAGAAGATAGAGTTATTTTTATGATAATGCTTTTAATTTAGTTTTCTTTAAAAGGACCATGTTCGTATCAATCTTTTTTAATTTGGTTTCAATGGGCTCGTTTACTAAAATTTTTAAATCATTTTTAACTGTCGTAAAACAAAGTACTAAGGATAAAAATATGATTCTGAAAATTTCATGTCAATAGAATATGTCGTTCTCCTAATACAACCAATTAAACAAGCATACCGTAGCGGGGCGAAGACTATGACTGTGACGTCACCGCATATGAAAGTTAATGTGCACAAACATTACGCTTCTAACTGTAACGTGCCTCGCGTAGAATTTATTTATTTTGAATTACTCGCAAAATTTTGTGTGAATAAAATGAAATGTGTGGACCTAATTTTAAAAAAGCAGACTCATTAAATCTTCCAGAAGTGGACTTGCTAATGATTATGGAGCTTTTTAATCAAAAACACGAGTTCATTAAATTAAAATTTTATACTATGTGACACATCGTTTTTGGCTGTTTTCCGGCAAGAATGATTAAAAATGTCAATATTTTCATAAATACATGCTCTCTCAAATGATATACAGGGTGATTACAGATGTTTTATTTTATTCCTGGTCTGGTGGATAAAGTTACGGAGATAACGCTATAGGTTACTCAGTAACAAATTGCAATTTTATTAACTGCAGACTGCCCAATTAAAGGAGCTTCTCCAAATGCTATTTATGATGAATGTGTAGTGGAAGTTAAATCACCAATGTTGAAAAGAACAAGAAAAACTTATTTTGATGAAGCAGGTTATATTGGTTCCAAATGTTTACATCAGATTCAAATGCACATGCACCTCACTGGTAAAAAAGCGACATTTGTTAGTGTTGATCCGGTCTTTGAATAAAATAGAATAATTTCTTTTAAAACATATAATATACGCCAGTATTGTTGATGATTTACTGAAAAAGATAACCTGTTTTTTTGGAAAAAAAGCAGTACCTATTTAATAAAATTTAATTTGGGAAGAACTGATCCATTATTTTATTAAATAATTTTGAACATTAATAACACCAAAAGCTATAAGAACAATATCATCTTAGTATTTAAGAAAATTTAGATTAAAACAAGCGTGTGGTTTTCAATAACCCTCTCAATATGGATTCACAACGTATTTTATAAGGTAATTTATAACGATTCTTATTGAAGAAAAATGAAATCCTAAAAATACACAAAGTATGTTGACTTATCAGTGATTGCTTTGAGTCTTTTCATGCGTTCCTGCCACTGCTTCCGTTTTTATTGCATCCTTATTAATAGAAATAAGTGTTTTGTTAGATGTTTTAATCGTAGTACTTTTACATTCTGAAACCGCACAATATTTATAGCTTTTTTTACTCTGGTTCTGGTCCATTGTGTCGAATAGTTTAAATTATTCCTAAACGTTCTCATTTCACAAACATAACACTGTTTAGAGTTTGCTAAAACGTATGATAAATAATAAGCATATAAGTTAGCAAAATACTGTTACTAGCTAAGTAGTCATCTAACTGAGAACCGATCAACGCGGTATCCGCTCTCTCAACGAGAGATTTCATATGGGATGACGTCACGCCTGAAATTCGGAGAGGAGCGCTGTTTAATGTTTATAATTTTTTTTAGGCGACTTAGGAGTCTCGCTGACGTCTAATTTTTTGCACAGAGCCTCAAAATGATGTGCTCTTCCCAATAATGAAATAAATAAAAATATGTAAATGAGCCCATGCTACAGTATAATTTTCTATTGGTAACAGACATTACAATTACAGTTGGTTATTCAATGAGGATAATATAAATGATATAACAAATCATACAACCTTCTTTGTGTCATTTGAATAGGTATCTATAATCATTTACTTAGCTTATGATAAAATTGTTCATGAGAACGTTTTATCAGCATTATTCAGGTTTCTTACGATTTTACTTGGAACCAGATATTAATTCGAAACATTGTGCATTAAAGATGCGATAATTGTGAAATCCCCACATAAAGTAGATAGGTTACAGAATATTTTTTTTGTGTATTAGTAGCAAACAAAAGAATTTTTAGTGAATATTATAGGGCTCTTATATAAATTTTCAACTATTTTAAAACGGTAATAATTGACTTAAATTAATGGCAATATTTAGTTATTTATAACGCAAAGAATACCAACAAGATGAACAAACAGTGAAAATACATACGCACACGACAAAGTAGCAGTAGCCATTTTCGACTCAATTGATTCATTTCGCGAGGTTTGTAGGCATGACGCCATGGTAAAGGAAGTTATTTTCCTAACTAGTGCGGAAAGTGATACTTTCCCGCACGCGACTACAGTTGAGCAAGCGGTCAAGGGCGGGAAAGACACTTTACGCATGAGTTAGGAACATTATTTTTTCTACGACCATATTTACAAAAAAGTATACCAATCCATTTTTCAAAAGTTATTTTACAAAACTTTAACCAAAAACTATTATTATTATTATAAATATTAATATTAGAAACACAATTTGTTGCATTCTGTAAATTACTTAAAATTGCCGGTCCAGTGGAGTTATTTGGTGTTAACTGGTAAGTAGATGACGTTCATAAGGATGGCAACGGTTTCAAGTCATTTGTAAATGAAAGAATTTTATTTGATATATTTATTTTTCTTATATCAAACCCGGATGATTTATTAGTTGTTTTATGACACTACTTTAAAGAATGTACAGGGTTATATCAAAATATCTTCATTATTTTATATTTTCAAAAAATTAAAAATGCAACAAAAAAATAGAAAAGATGTGGATTTTATTTGATGGACTATTTATTCACCTGTTGTAACAATAGTTATAACTTCCGAAGTAAAAAACTATCCAATAAGGTCAAAATTTGCATAATTTTACGTGACACTTTCAAAACTAAGATGCGTGCGGGAAAGTGGGTTAAAACGCACAGTCGTAGGAAAATTTTTTTTCTACTGTATCTATGTATTATATCCGTAATAGTATATTACGTAACAAGAGTTGTAAGTAACCCATTGCGCACGAAATGAAATTTCATGAGTGCGTAATGGGATTACAATTCGTGTAACGTACTATACTTTTTCTACGCCCATCTATTTTCTTCTGAGTGCTCATAATTTCATCTTTTTTGCTACTAACAGACATATTCGTAGGTAAAGATGAGAAAATGTTCGGATACTATAAAAATTGACAGCATAAATGAGATGACGCTTATTTCCATATCAAGAAAACGCGTATTATTTTTTTTAGAAATTGTATAATGTGTTGCTGACATTTAGGGACATCACTCTTTTAATCTAAAATGTATTTCTCTAATGCTAAAAGCTTTTAGGTTTTTTCATTGATTAAAAGTATGTAAATAAACCAAATGAAGTAGTACGTGAATAAAAATTTGATTGTAATTTAATTAAACCAAGGTCTAAGGTCGACATAAATTTTATCTGTTACTTTTGACAGTTCAGTTGTCATATTTTCAAAACAACTCTTAACATATGTCATTGATTATAATTTTGAGGTTAAGTGTAAAATAACATTTAACAAATATAAGACATACGTAAAACAGCAGAATACGTCACCGATTATGACGTAACGGCAAAGGATGGTTGAACAAACTCTACCTTTATTTAAACTATTCACCCACAATTATTTTTTTTATAATACAGAAAATGAAGGAAGGAAATATGCTTTTATGTTCCAATTATTGTTTATACAATTTTTAGAATCATGATTTGCGCAGAAATATAATGCAAATGAAAATATCAGATTGAAAAAAAGATTCTTCCCATAAAATATTCAAATTTTTGTACAGTAAAAAAAACTTACATGTGTAACGTTTGGAGTTAGGACTTACCTGAAACAAAAAAAAGCAAATATTAATTTGTGAAAAATCTGATCCCATAATAGTATATTATGCAACGATCATGTAATGATGGTTATTAATACACAAGCATTAACCAGGCGAAATTCGTATGGTTGATGCGAGTGTAACTATTAATAACATTACATGAAAGTTGCATTCACATACACATAAAAAAATGCACCAGCCGGGTCTTGGACCCGGCATGTACAGATCGAAAACAATATTATTCGGCGCCTATGCTTACTGTGCTACGGGATCACATTATTGAAGTAATAACATTAAGCAAATATAGGTATGTTGTTGATATACAAAATTAGTAATAAATATTGTAAATAAAAATTAGTATGTTTAAATTTGTATTTAGACGCCGTTTCACATAAGAAGAACCCACTAGAAGTCTAGAAGTTGCAGTCGTATGTGCCAAGAAGCTGCACATGAAAACCAGTGTTATAATGAGTATTATTATGAAACTGAAAATTGGCAAGTGATTTATTAACAGCTTTTGTGTTACTAGATGTGTAACAATGTGAAATAATATAGTTATTTACGTAATTAGTGGGATATGGACATTATTAACGCACGCATGTGAAGTTTGCACGAAGAGGCCGTAGGCCGAGTCGTGTAATCACGGAAGTGCGATAATAATTCCCATCACACGTGTTACGTACAAAATTTTATCTACAACTGTTTATTAGTAGATATTAGTACAGTTCAGTACCTATATTATAAAATTTCAATCCAACGTATTTTTAATAATATTGACTGTGGAAATAAAATAAATTAGTTATGTCATCAAATTTTCAAAGTTGAATGAATAAAAATCTATAAAAATGAGTTCAAGCGAAGACAATCTCCTTTCGGAAATTGAAAATGTGTTTTTTTAAATATTCTGTTTTTAATATTCTGGTATTAATAATTGTCTAGATTCTTATTATCGCACTAGTGCGGTAATGTATTCAAAAACGCACTAGTGCGGTAATATACGTCAAAATAGTGTCAAATCGTACCCGTTACATGACAGTTGTAGATAAAGCAATATATCAAATTGATGCCGTATAAAAATAATAAAACAGGTTATTGAACGAATATGTCGAGAACAATAGGCAAAACATTCAAATATCGAAATATCTTCTGTAAGTTCCTTGTGGCATTACTTATTCTTTTTTCTCTAATTCTTTTGGGAATCAAACCACAATAATGTTTTTTATTTTTTATTTCGACGTTTCGGTAGCGTTCCAGCTACCGTTGTCAAGATTAACTAGTAAAAAAATTAATAAAATAATTCTTGGTCCCTATCTGACACAACGAAAAAATGTGACAACTAGACAATCAATAATATTTTGAAGTTTAAGACTACAAAACTTTGTTGTCAAATTTTATTAAGGTCCATTCATAGTAGATCACACCTCTGGTAAAATGTGAAATAAAATATTTTATTTCATGACATTCTATCGATATCATAGTCTACTAGAAATGGAATCCAGTGAAGTGCACGTTCCAGGAACGGTTTTTATTGGGATAGCGTTTTATTTTTAGCTTATTTTGGAAATGTTGTTAGTAAAACGCGTTTGTTGTTACTTTTTTGTGTATGATCATTTTTGTTTTCAAAACATGTATAACTCAGTTTGGTGATTTTGTGTATTGAAGTGTGTATCGATTAACAACTATTCCAATGATAAATCATAAGAAAACCTGGATAAAAACTTATGATGCTATCCTGATAACGCAGGTACTTAATTGATTATTGGAAATTTCTCTTTCTAACATTGGTAACCAAATTTGACTACATTCGGCTGAAATACTAGCTACACATTTATCTGCATTTAGTTGTATTAAAGCACTTTCTTTGATTTTCCGTCTTTTATTATTGGGCTCTTCCCAAGCATGTTTACAAATACCTGACTTAAAGAACTCCCTATCTTTGATGTATTTTTTATGTTCACTTATTCGGACTATCAATGGTTTAGATGTTTCACCTAAATAGAATTTGTCGCATTCACAAGATATCTGATATATGCAATTTTTTGAAGATTGTTCTTCATTTTTTGGTTTCATTTTTGTTAAGATAGATCTCAAAGTATTGTTAGATTTAAAGCTGGTTCGAATATTAAATTGATTACCAATATTCTTAATTCTTTCTGACAAACCCCTAACATACGGTATTGTCAAGTTTTTAAAAATTATGTTAGCTGAATTATTAATATTATTGTTTTTATTATGGGGTATTAACAATGAGCCTTTCTCTATATTCTTGATTTCTTTATTTACAAATTCTGTCGGGTAATTATTAGCATTTAAAACATTTTTCAGTAGAGTTTTCTCCTTTGTGAAAAGATTATCATTAGAACAAATGATTCTGGCCCTATCGTATAAAGATTTTACTACCCCTTTTTTAACGCTTATAGCATGATTTGATTCAAAATTCAAATACCTATTAGTGTGTGTTGGCTTACGATGAACACTTGTTTCATACCCTGTAGGTGTTTTATTGATAAGAATATCCAAAAATGGTAAAAAATTGTTATTTTCAATTTCAATTTCAAATTTTATAGATTTTTCTCCTTCATTTATATTTATTAAAAAATCATTCAGAGATACTAAGTCATAAGGCCATATTGCAAAAATGTCGTCTACATATCTCCACCAGACAAATGGTTTCAATTTTTGATTATTCGCCACCGAAACGTCGTAATAAAAAATAAAAAAACATTATTGTGGTTTGATTCCCAAAAGAATTAGAGAAAAAATTCAAATATCGAGAACTAATGATCTGAAAATTTCAAAATTCGGACTTGTTGCTGTTTGGAACTGGGCCATCGATATGTCCAGCTCACCTTCGAATTTACGAATTATTATGATCTTGATATTGATATTGTGTGTACTGATTTCTACCGCTAAAAAAGGTAGTAGTGATTTGGACATGCACATTCTTTGTTGTTCTTTCAGTCCGACCCTTGTATAGGTAACCAATCGTTTTTCATTTCCATTTTTTTGCTTGTATTTCTCTAGAGAAATCCGCCTACGCCACTGTATTATTTTGTTTCTTATATCTATCCGCAAATTTGTTGATTCAACTTCTATCACCCTTAGGAAATTATTATTAGCTTAAATCACAATTCCACTTGAGGTTTTGCACTTAAAGCCATAAAAAATCGTGCTGCAAAATTTTCATTTCCCCTTCCCTCGAGAATTCGGAAGAAGCTCATCTTGATGAAATTCGCGACCTTTTGTTTTTTTCTGAAATTACGCACCAAATACTTCGCTTCGTCTTTGATTTCATTTACATTTGATGAAATTCACTTTTATTTTACTTGGTGGCAAGAAAATCCTATTTAAAAAAATATTATTCCTAAAATTTTCACTTGAACATAGATTTAGAGAAAAAAATAAATACTTCTAATGTAAATTTACCAGTCAAAAGCTTTTACTGAAAAATTTATTTTCACATAAAGTTGTTTTCAGAATAAACGTTTATTCAGTGAAGTGTAATATTTCTTTTATACACAGAGTGCGGCAGAAACGCCGTCGATTAAGAAATTTTGGGATTTGGAGGTGTCTTAATAGTGAAAATTGGTAGTGGTTTCTAGGGTTGAATTATTCAACTGAATATTTTTTTACTTTCTGTTATGTATCTCCTTGTATATTTTTTATTTTCTAAATATATAGGTTATTTTAAACAATTTTTATCATTCCATATCTAGCTGGGCACTATTGCTTCAAAAATTTTTGATAACCAACATTCGTAACTACAAAAAGAATAAAATGAAAAGCCATACAAACGATTTTAAATAAAAATAGAAAGTTGACAAGTGACAGTAAATGAAGAAAGTCGAGTATTGAAGTAATAAGAAACAGCTGTTTCGAACAAAGACTTGCCATCTATCAAAATCTTATGGAACTTAAAATACCCTAGAAAATATTGAGACACTAATCGGCATCAAAACTATCTTATCTCTGAAGTTGGACTGAATTATACACATTTACATGTACCTCTGGTAGTAGGAGAATGGATACTCAAGATGATCTTTAGTAGAGCAATAAGTATCAATGTAGAAGACATTACAGTAAGAGGACTGGTCATGAGGGGATGTCCACAAGGAGGAGTCTTATCACCCTCTCTATGGAACATAGTCCTAGACACCCTGTTTAATCACCTCAACAACAATGGATTCTACACAATTGCATACGCAGATGACATAGTTATCTTGCAGACTGGCAAATTTGTGAACACACTGTGCGATAGAGCGCAGGATGGGCTTTAATTAATTGAAAAATGGTGTGAGGAACACTCACTGTCGATCAATCCAAGAAAGACTGAGATGGTCCTTTTCACCAGGAAAAGAAGTTTATCGGGTTTGAAACCTCCCGAAATCTTCAAAAGCAAACTAAACTTTTCGGCACTAAACTTATCGGAAGAGGTGAAATACCTTGGTGGCTTATGAGCAGTATCGGAGGACAGTGGGACGCACATGGGGTCTGTCACCCCCGTGTGCTGCAAATGCAATACGCATATATACAGATGGTTCAAAAATGAAAGAAGGCTCAGGATGTGGATTTTACTCCAGAGCACTAAGCCTAAAGATTAAGTGGGGAATGGGAAACAATACCAGCGTGGTTCAAACAGAACTGGCTGGTATCTCAATTGCCACAAAAGAACTAACCAGAAGAGGAATTTCTGGCAAAAACATAATATTCTGCACTGATAGTAGACAAGCCCTATTAGCCTTGAACAGACAACGTGTTATATCGAGGCTAGTATTAGAGTGCCATCAAGATTAAGCTGACGCCTCGGCAGATACAATCTTATCCTGAGGTGGGTTAAAGGGCACGACAGGAGTAAAGGAAATCGCATTGCTGATTCTTTAGCCAGGGAAGCCGCTGGACTAAAAATTCTAGGACCCAGTGACACCTACGGCCTAACGACTTCGACAATTGCGGAACTAGCCAAACGTTACACCCATGCTCGATCCCTTAAGAGATGGGATGGAATCAAAGGATGCAGTCTTGCCAGGATCACCCTGGGTGACCCTGGGAAGCTGGCGCCGAAGAAATATTTGGCGATGACCAGGAAAACCTACGTTTAACAGTAGGATTTCTGACTGGTTACTGTCAACTAAGGAAACACCTCAATACTATGGGGCTAGTGGACACACCTCTATGCAGGATGTGTGAACAGGAAGATGAAACTGTCAGGCATGTCTTATGCGAGTGTCCGGAGTTATCGTCAATAAGAGAGTGTGTGTTCGGTGAGTCTTGGCCTACACCTGCCGATATAAAGGAGATGTCTCCTAGTTACCTGTCCACCCTCCTGAGAAGGACAGGATGGACAATGACCTAGGAGGACAACTCCTCGGGAGGATATACAATGGGTCACATGTGGCCTAAGTGCTGTGAGCCTACACACTCACCCTCCCTACTCTACAGATACAGATACACATTTACAAATATTCGAGCACACTTTGTATATATGGTTTCTGTTTTATGAATAAAAGGTTTCTACAGTGCAGTTGTCATTAGTATAAAGGACAGTGTTCAAAAAGTAGCTTCATTTCTCGTAACTGATTTCGTCTACATAGGTAAAAAGGACCACCGTATAATTAAATTGATTTCAAATGGAACTCCTTCAAGATATTTTCATTTTTCTATTCACCTTTTTATAGCGTATATAAAATGCCAATAAAATTTATCGAAAAATGAGATTTATAACAAAATTGAAAACGCCATTTCAGATAAAAGGCACTACGTTTCAAATCGTGGTTTTCAGGAGTGTCGGGAACAGAGGCGGATTTTGAAAATACTAGTATGGGAGACCATAGGACCACAATAGATCTGCAAAGGTCGCAGTGGGATAGGACAAAGAGCCAATTCTAATCTAATCTAATCTAATCTAATCTAAGGTCGGGAAGTGATCGATGAGGACTAGGAGATCAATCATTTTCTTTGATTGGACCGGTCCGCAAAAATGTTCATCTTGTGCCGTTATTTGACCATTTGGATTATTTAAAACTGGATTCATAAATACATCAATGATCTTCAATCTTTTTCTATCATGATACTCACCACGAATTTGCCAATACGGCCCAACGCACGTCTTTATTCCATTTTAACTACATCCTAAACTAGTATTATTGCCAAAATAGCATAAATCATGAATATCGGCAATTTTTATGACCGAATGCATCGACAATTAAACGTGATTTTATGTCCTCTAAAATGAAAATCCCAAAGGTTGTCAAAATAGACACTGATAACGTTTATGATTCTCTAGAGATAAATTAATATATAATCTATTTATAGTATGAATTTTCGTGATGTAAAAGATCTCAGGATTTGTTAATTAAAACATGAATTACTACAAATAATAGCTATGTTCGCGGGTCACAATACGAACCGATTCCGAACCAGTCTGGAATTAACTATACATTGTCTAGAGCGCATGCTTAGTTCCGAACCAGCAAATATTTTTAAGTATTCCGCGAACGGTCTTATAAAACAACTGACATATCGATCGTTTACGCATAAGCAGCCGAACCGAACTTTCAGTCCTCACCAAAATCAGAGAACTGCTAGGACTGATTCCGAATCAATAACGAACCGATCCGCGAACACCGAACTATTATTAAAAATTCAGAATTATATTAACCGCGAACGCCACCTTTTAGAATACGCATGCGAATAGTTAGAGTTGGGCCTATTTGACTTGACCGAAAGACTGGCGGCAGCACGAAAAATTTTGCGTTAAAATGAAAAGCGGATGATTCGTTCCCGCCAGTTTTATTGTAGATTTGACCAGTTATAGTTCATTTAAAAACCAGGAGGAGTAATTTGAAAAGCCTTACTCACACCACTAAAAGTTACCAGATTAGTTACGGTGTGTTCCGAAAACGTAGTCAACAGTCGTGTTCCAAATATATTAAATATGCCTTGATAGCAAAGACATTAGTCATAAGTCGATTTCTCCTCTGATCTGCAGTATATTTTTCAGATGTACCTACGCATTAAACAAAATGTAAGACTTTTTTCTGTTTCGTTTCTTATTCAAACATAAGAAGATTCAGATTCACATCGACAACAAACAAATTATGGTCATTGTTGATGTTGGAGAATTACAGATAGTCAAGTTACTTTAATTATATTTATTACAATTAAATTGAAAAGAATATGACAATTGATAATATGTTCTGGCAATAACAATACTACAAAATTAATAGCATTGTAGAGCAATATGCAGTATTAATTTAAACATTTCCAACAGTTATCTTTATGTTGCCGGATTAAGTGTAATAAACCACTTTTCAAATACTTCTGAGATACCTTCTTCCTTCTTTTCAACTTCAAAAACCAATAATGTATTTTCTACCAAACCCATTCTTTTCTATATTGTTTTATATCTTCCATAGCATGTTCTTCCCATAATCTTTGACGATTTCTTCCCAAATATGTATGTAAGAAATAAATAGTACCTACATTTGACTCGTCAAAAGGTGACACAGATAAATTTAAATTGTTTCAAGAAAGTCTGAACGTCTCTTCGAAGCTTGCAAAATTTTGTCCAGCACAGATAACATTTTTGTTCTTCGAACGACATTTTTTATTCACTCATCACAATTTTTCAAATGTCCTGGTATTCCACCAATATTTTCTGCACTATATAATGTTCCTCTACTTCAGTATTCCCTTAATACTCGCTAAACCGACTTCACTACTTTAAAAAAAAATGTAAAGTAATAATGTACCCACTGCTTGAGAATATTTTTGGTTTTTCATCCAATATTTATTTATTTATCTGTCAGAACTATCAAAAATGAAAACTATCAGCTGATGTCAATATTAAAAAGTGTTGTGTGAAACTGGGCTGAATCTGACCAATCAGAGGTCTACAGAATTGCCAACTTAAATTCAAATCACTCCACTCCTCCTGGTTTTTAAATGAGGTATAGTTTCAATTGAAATTTATAAAATATTTAAAAACCATCTTTTTGGTGTTTATCGAGAGTTTTATTATGATATAAAACTATCATTACTACGCTCATAACAATTTAAATTATTAACCGAGTTTGCTATTTTTTGTTTATTAAGTTTTGTGTTAATATTTTAATATTTTTAATGTTGTTCATGTATATTTTGATATTTAAAAATAAAATACTTATTAAGTTATATATACATACAATTTACAATAGGCTTCTGGATGGACTCATTTTGCAATTTTATTTTTTAAATCCATTTCAGTCAATTGACAAAAAAAGTTGACCGGTCAAATCCACAACCCTACGAATAGTCCCTGAACTGGTTCAGATTGTGACCCGCGAAGATAGCTAATGATTAACTAAAACACAGTATATATAAGTATATTTTCGTTATCTAATCTGCTGCTATTATATTCTAGTGCCACTCGCACATCAATCTGCTGTCTCAGGAAGCTATACAGAATTTTACAGTTATCTCAGTTATACGTAGAACTAATGTGATAATTCCTGCGGGTGACTTCAAACAATATTCGATATATTTGTTCTTGTTATAGTTTTTGTGTTCGCAATATTCGCATAATCGCATATCTCTACCATCAGATATCAAAATTTTTGTGTTACTATACTTGTATATGTCAAATGTATATGATACTAGATATTAGAATCTATAGCATTTTCTGTGGAATTTGATATTTTATTATTTTTTAAAAGTGTGGATAGCACCGTCTTCAGTATCCGTTGATACTGAATGTTTATTTCAATTGTTAGAGTACTCTGAAAAAGTTTATCAAATAATTGAGGCTTACAGTTTCCTAATTATATAATAATATAATACAGCATCAATTATTATCGATTAATTTGACCCCCGAACATCACCAAGCTCGTTATTTATAGCCGATCGTAAAACGCCGCCTTTTCAGCCAGATCAAAGGACTTTCTTTAATGTTCGGATCTCGTCATACTTTGACCCAAACTACATCATTTTCCGCATTATAATTCGCATTCAACATAACGAGCATATCAAAAGCAGAAAATGTGAACACCTACTCACATACTCTGCTTATGTGGGAACTTACAAAGACTCAGATGGAAGCAAATTGGAGAGCATAATAATACAATCATTACAACTACTGAAAATCTCACCAGTCAAGCTAGTTTCCTATATAGAAGACACGAAGCTTCTGGTAAGGAAGTAGATAACAAGGTTCAGCTCAAGTGCCTGGGATGTTGAACACAACCCAACCGAATAAATGAATGAGGAAATGAGCATATCCAAGGACATTCGACACAGAATTTCATTCCTTTAAATTTTGAGTATCGTAACATTTTCCATATTCCATACAATCATGAAGATGGATTTTAGAATCAATTGAATTGAAGACCACCTCTATACAGGGTGTTTCATTGGGAAATGGCCTAACTTTAACTGTAGATGGGGATCACTTTGGTGCTTCCAAAAACCTATATTTAATGTTTCTTCTGCACTTTATAACCGAGATACAGATGAATTTATTCTATTTCTTTCGAACCTCATAACTTCCGAGTTACTCTGTGTATTATTTTGAAATTTGGTACACGTGATAACCATTACCTAGAAACTCCATCAAAAGCATCTCCAAAAAGATAAAGCAGGTCCGGCTTAACAAAAAATTTCAAAACTCGTCTTTTCCAAAAACAACAGGTGATGGTTATTACGTGTACCAAGTTTCCAAATAATATACAGGGTAACTCGGAAATTATGAGGTTCGAAAGAAATAAGATAAATGTAAAAAACACCGTGTATCTCGGTTATGAAGTGCAGAAGTCACATCAAAAATAGGTTTTTGGAAGCACTAAAGTGATCCCCATCTACAGTTAAAGTTAGGCCCTTTCCTAATGAAACACCCTGTATAATAAATGTCAACAATACACAGAAACACCCGCACTCTATTACGTTAAGCTTGCGTTAAACGACGTAAATCCAAATTAGAAATTTGATTAGATTAGATAAATCCAACCATACCATGCCACGCTGCGCTGGAGTAAATACAGCGAACTATCCTGTTAAAATGACGGTATAGGTTTAATCTGTGAAGGGGAAGAATAGAGGAATTCAGTCTAAGGTCAGTGTGGCCAACAAAAAGTGGTTTTTCTGACAAGAATGACAGTTAATGTCTACCCCTTAAAACATGCGATTTTTGCATGTTTTTTATCATTGCGAACATCTATATTGCTTTATTAAAATAATCAATACACCCCCGAAAGGTAAATCTTGGAATTTAAAATGACTTTTTAGCTGAATACACAGCACATCGGTGGCCAAAAATTCAAGGAACTCTTGCCATGTCACCATTTAATGTCTGTTATTCTGTCACTGGTTATGTCAAATTTCAGTTATATTTATTTTTGTTGATATTTGTTTAATTGTGTATGTCCATTTTCGATTAGATTTTAGTAGCATTTCTAGTTATTTGTATCTCTATTCTTCTAATTACTTTTTCCACTGACATCTGACATAACTAGTGACAGATAACAGAAATGAAATGGTGACATGCCAAGAGTTCCTGGAATTTTTGGCCACCGATGTGCTGTGTATTCAGCTAAAAAGTCATTTTAAATTCCAGGATTTACGCTTCGGAGGTGTATTCATTATTTTAATAAAGCAATATAGATGTTCGCAACAATAAAAAACATGTAAAAATCTTATGTTTTAAGGAGTAGGCATTAACTGTCATTCTTGTCAGAAAAACCACTTTTTGTTGGCCACACTGATCTTAGACTGAACTCCTCTATTGTGCATTGCGGGTGTTTGAAAGAGCTCGCAGAGCATGTTTATATATGGCCCAGCTGTATCAAATATCAACTATCGTGCGAAATAGGTTCGTTACTCCACTAGTGGACTTTACTCACGCGTTAAGCTGTGACTTGCGCTCGCAGTTTTTTCATCATTATGAGAATGCGAATGCCTTACAAAATATATTATAAATTTTATTGATAAGAGGGAATATTTTATTAATTAGGAGATTTTTTGGGAGCTCTGTAGCACTGCAACGCTTATGTACTAGCCGCCACTGATGGGAAAGCTGGAAAGACTCCGAAAATTTGGAGGTTATTCACTATGAGGAGATACTGCTGAGACAGCAAACTCAAAATTCGTGTTCAGCACCTCAAAAAACATATAATTTAGTAGAGAAACCTTCTTTCGCTATCATGTTACCGAAAAAAGAGTACCCATTTTTGCGTTTTTTTTTGGGTCAAGCTGTATATATATTTTATATAGTACACTACTTATTTAAACTTCTCGACTATCTTGGAAAGTTGATATTTTATTAATAAAAAATATTTAGATTCGTTCGACTTTCTAGGCGAGTTTGAAAATTTACGATTACGATTTCTTTACGAGGCTCTAACCTCGATTTTCTGTCAGATCGTAGGCGTTTTTGGGACGCAAACAGAATGCATATTATTGCAATCGCAATTATGATGTTCGTTCATAATTCAACAGTTTCATTGCGGAATATAAAATTATAACGTACAAGGTTGATGAACTTTTAACCGGTTACTTCTATTGAACGTCGAGAAAAAAATCATGTCCAATTAGAAATTAGATTAATACAATTTTAAGAACATAGTGTTCCAATCCAAGTATTATTATTTATCGATTATATAAAAACTAAGAGTTGATCTTCGAAAAACTAGACGAGCAGAAATTAGGGTCAAGATACAAATGTAGACATAAAAACTGAAAAACTGCAGATTTATGCACAAATTAGAAGCGAGAATTACTCGAAGAATTAGCAGCTGTATTTATTAGTATTCATCAGACTAAAGAAGATTTTCAAGATATAGACATCTGTCTTTAGTCATATCCTTCTCTATCCAGAAAGAAAATTATAATGTATGGGACATCATTAGCAGTCACATCAGTGACATAAGCATTCATCCATATGGCAGTTCTATCGATATTTTGAGAATAAATTTAATCTACTGGTTTCCGCACTATACAGGGTGTCCCACGACGTTTTGACAGTCCAATTTCTCGAAAACTGTTCATATGACATGTATGAAATTTGGCAGATATAAACAGTCGAAACTGATGCTTATATTTATTATAAAATGACTTCCGTTTCTCCGGTCATTTCGGGTCACGTGACCCAAACATAATTTTTTTAAATGGGACAACCGGTATAATATTACAATTTTGGATATATCATTCAAAAACAAATTCAACGATACCACACTTGTCAACCCTCCAGAAATCCACTTGGTAACCAAATAAGTCTACTTAAGGACGAAAGACGTTACAACAGGCAACGTGTTATATCGGGGATAGTACTAGAGTGCCACCAAGATTTAGCTAAAGCCTCGGCAGATAACAATATCATACTGAGGTGGGTTAAAGGGCACGACAAGAGTAAAGGTAATCGTACTGCCGATTCTTTAGCCAAGGAAGCGGCTGGACTAGAAATTTAAGGACCCAGTGACACCTACAGCCTAACGCCTTCGACAATTGCGGAACTAGCCAAACGTTACACCCATGCTCAATCTCGTTAAGAGATGGGATGAAATGGAATCAAAGGATGCAGTCTAGCCAAGATTACCCTGGGCGACCCTGGAAAGCTGGCGCCGGAGAAATATTTGGCGATCACCAGGAGAAATCTACATTTAACAGTAGGATTTCTGACTGGCCACTGTCAACTAAGGAAATACCCCCATACTATGCGGCTAGTGGACACACCTCTATGCAGGATGTGTGAACAGGAAGATGAAACTGTCAGGCATGTCTTATGCGAGTGTCCGGAGTTATAGTCAATAAGAGAGTGTGTGTTCGGTCTCCTAGTGACATGTCCAACTTCCTGGGAAGGACACGATGGACGATGACCTAGGAGGACAACTCCTCGTGAGGATATACAATGGGTCACATGTGGCCCAAGTGCTGTGAGCCTACACTCACCCCACCTACTCTACAGATACAGATACCTCAAAAAGGAGTTTTTTATTTGGCTTCAAAGCACCAATTCCTGGACACGCAGTTCCTGGGACACACTGTTTCGGGGTTATTCTATTCTTAAAATAGACGCGTTCCTGGGTTATACCATTTGTGGTATATATCATTTTTTAGCAAGAAATGTTACTGAATATACCTTTTTTGTCTTGCACTTTTTATTTCCCAACAATCGGAGGACAGGAGTATCAAGCGTCAAAGAAAAAAACATCTTCATCGGGTAACAAGATTGTTTAGTTTGGCTAACTACCTAAAATATCAAAGTAGATAAATTCTAGCCAAAAAATAGGTTATACTAAAGTATATACTCAGGTAATCCATGGAAAAAGTGGTCGAAAAGCTAATAATTTACTAAGAAACAACATGCCTCTAAAGAGCCAGAAATAGGACAAAGGATCGCTGAGCACAAAACTGACTTTATTACCACCATTATAGGTTTTATGGAATTTAACATTGTGTGGGAAAGTTTAACCCATCCGACTCCATTTTAAGTCCTTCGCTTCTTTCTCATTTATCCAGTAATCTAGCTATCACCTTATCCCAAGTTTTTCTTGGTCTGTCACCTTTTTTATTTTTTTCAATGTTTGCTTTCCATATTCTCTTCACTGGTCTTCGTTCATCCATACGTTGTAAATGTTCCCACCATTGTAGTTGTCTTTCTTTTATAAATTCTAAGGTTAATTGTACTCCCAGGTCTTTTCTTATATCTATGTTTTTCATTTTATCCTCTTTTGTTACACCTCTTACTCTTCTCACATATTTCATCTCTGTCGCCCGTATTTTACTTTTTTGTTGTCTTGTTAACACCCATGTTTCGCATCCATATGTAAGTAGTGGTCGATATATTGTTTCAAATACTTTTAATTTTGTTTCCTTAGATATTTCTTTTGTGTTAATAAATTTGGTATTCGTGGCATAGTATAATTTTTTGGTTTTAAGTATTCTATTATTAATATTTGCATTCCTGTGTTCCGTTTTCGTCCACTATTATTCGAAGGTACTGAAAATGTTCAACCTTCTCTATTTTGTCTGTATCTATTCTCACATTTATTTCCTTTTTGTCGACTCCAAATACCATAACTTTTGTTTTTCCATTCCCATGTCTACCATTGCTACATTCCACACATTTACGTTTTCTAGTAGCTCCTTTTCATTTTTTGCTATTAATATAACATCGTCTGCAAATATGCTCCTTTACTGATATCTACCCTGCACAATTGCAAATGTCTCACACATACTTTTTTACTTAGTTTTTTGCATTTCTTAATGATCCCATCCAAATAAATAATGAATAACAGAGGGCCTATGCTCCGTCCTTGTCTTAGTCCCATATTTGTAGTGAAATGTTTTGTTATATTGTTATTTCTTTTGACTGCGTTCATAGATGTTTTGTATTATTCTCATCATTTTTGTATTCAATCTCTTTTCTGCTAATATTTTCCACTTTTTGTCTCTAGGTACTCTATCAAAAGCTTTTTCTATATCCAGGAAAGCCACAAAAAATTTCTTTTTTTCTTGTACCGCTTTTTTTGTCAACTGGTTGTTGGATCTGATTTGAACAATTGTTAATATATGCATAATCGGTTTCCGCATTTTTCTTTGATATTAAATACAACATAGTTATTTTTATAACTTAATGAATTTCGACGACTTAATTATGAGTTTATTGCATAAAATAATAATTATCTACACCCACAAAGATGAATTTATATGTGAAACATTGTTAAGAAAACATAATACAATTGCGTGCAACTAAATTGTTTTTTTATTTAATGCCAACCAAGCGCAGCAGCTATGAATTTTAATCTGACAGAAGCCTTTGTGTCTTTTCAATTATTGCAACAATATTTACGTGCCATGAATTTTTCGAAGATGTATGATTGTTTAATTCGCATGGCATTAAAGAGAACCATAGTAAAAAGTATAACCTACTTTAACATTTCACGAAATTTCTCATTTGAAGTAATTTTTACAATGACGTTACTCGTTATTTTAGTAACTGTAAGATTCATGATTTATACTGTCTCCAGTTTATTTAACAAACTCTTAGAAGCATTTCATTTATAACTTACTGTTATGCGTAGGAAAATTTCCATTTTATTAATAAATAAAATTAGTTGACGTTCTTATATCATAAAAGTTGATACGCTTTGGGCAAATAATCATTTAGTTGTTGCAGTGTATTAACAAAAACATGAGTCAGCTCAATATTCTTTTCCATTCATTTATTGGAAAATATTTTGTGTATAAATAAATCAACGGAAAAGAATAATGAATACGCCACAAGGAACATACAGAAGATATTCTCAGCTCAAGTTTACATTGTCAATTTGAAAATAATCAAATTAGACTCAACATTCACAAATACAAAACACATGTTTTTGTACAGGGAATGAAGCATTTCACCTGGCAATTTTTTCGTCCAGCATGAATTGACTTGAAATTTTAACAGAAGGTAGGTGATAGCCCAAGGATCAAAATCTATATCGAACCGAAGGGCGCTAAAGCCTTGGGGGTGGTTGCCACCCCATCTTGGGGGTGAAAATCTTTTATTACATTTTAACCACAGGAATCGATTGAAAAAGTGATTCTAAGCAAAAAATGTTCTATACATTTTTTTTGTAAAATCAATATTAATAAGTTATTCGCGATTGAAAGTAACGCTTTTTAGAGGAAAAAATCGACGTTTTTGATGTTTTTAGCGGATAACTCGAGAATTATGCATTTTATCAAAAAAACTGTGGAGAGCAGAATTTGTAGCTTTTAAAAAAACGAGCAAAACCCTTTCTTTATAATTTTTTATAAAACTAATAGGAACCGAGATATGGCCCATCAATGATTAGCTTTTTTTCCCAAATGCAAAATGTGATAGATTCAAAGTCAAATACCGGAAAAATGATGCATTTTTCGTAGAAAACTCATAGAATCTTTTTCAAAGAGCATAATTAGACCTTTCTTTAAAAAAAAGGTCTGTAGCATCAAAATTGAGTTAATTATGACAAAAATAATGTCAGTACTGAATTTTTTATATAAAAAGATCGGTGAAACCAACCCCCTAACTACCCCCCTAATTAAAATTGATCTTTACCCTTGTGCAATTCTCTTTGTACATGTATGGTTAATATGTCCAAGAAGTTTGACCAATTTAAAATTAATAGTTTTCGAAAAATTATGGCATAAAGTAAAAAGTTATTTTTCATAATTTTGTATTTTTTACCCTTTCTTTCAAAATAACTCCGAAAATATTAGAGGTACAAGCAAAGTTAAAAAACGAAATTGTAGCTTTTTTCATGACAAAAAAGATTTTTTAAACAGTTAATATATGACGAGATATAGCCGCTTAAAACGTCTATTTACGCACGAGCACCACCTTTTTTTAGCCCTTTAAACTCACCCCATTTAAAAACGAAAGGGTCTAAAGAGATTTAACTTACAGATCCTTGTAGTTCTTGAAAAACCCTACAAAATCGTTTTTGAATAAACTTTTTATCATCAAAAATGAAGGAAATACGTTAAAAAAACCAATCGATTTTTTTTCGAAAAATTCCAATATTATAGTATAGTGCACTTGGAAGCATAATAATGTACAAAACCGGTTTATTCGGCAGTGGGGCGTTGTATATACGAAATATCTATTACAATAGTTTATAAAAATTGCAATGTTGTGAAGGGTGTTTTTTAAAGGTTGAAAAGTTATTTAATGCACGTGACACATTTTCTTTACAACAGAATTATTGAGCAGATCCCTATTAGCATTAATTATTTTTCTCTAGGGTTGAAAAAGTATAAAATTGTATTTTGAAATGTAACAAATTCATCATTTTACTAATTCAAACCAATTTTCACCTATCTTAAGATTTATAATGCTATTTTTTAATTTCTGACATTTAGGGGTAGTTTTCACCCCTAAGAAACAATCAGAGTTCGTCGGCATGACATGCTATATAAAGCAGAGGGTGAGTTGAGCCTAATCCCAAATTTTCATGCAAATCAATCAGAGGCGAAATCATTTTTTAAGGATTCGTGATTTTTTTTACATTAAGCTTTAACAGGGGCTGCTTTTTAAGGGTTGAAATATGATGAATTTGTATTCCAAAGCTCAAAACAATCATTATTCAACTTATCCAAACCAAATCTTACCCATTTTCAGGTTTAAAATGTTATTTTATGATTTTTGACAAATAAGGGTAGTTTTCACCCCCTGAAAACCGTTTAGCGCCCCTCGGTTCGATATAGATTTTGAACCTTCGGCTATCACCTACCTCCTGTTAAAATGTCAAGTCAATCCATGCTGGACGAAAAAATTGCGAGGTTTTACCTTTTTTGAGCTTCATTCCCTGTACTATTACGATTAAATTACAAATAATCTTCTAATTGGACTAAAAGAAGAATGTGAAACATTAATCAAAATCGTACGGTTTCATGCGGTCCTTTAAAATATTTAAGTTTAATAAATTCAGATCTAACACATTCTGTGTGTGGAATTCTCGGCAATGGGTGTAGCAGCACACATCGTGAGCCACAAATATTTAAATCAAGTTTACCCAATGTGTGTGTATATAAGTTTGTGTGAAAGCAAAGCATTCATCTCCTTTGAGTATTATGTACACAAATGATGAAAACCTCGCCAAGAGCATGTACATCGTTTAAATGTTGTACAATAATGTGTGGAACTTTATATAAACGAGAAGCATTCAAATAACCTTTAAAATATGCTTTTACCTCTTTAACTTCAACTAAATATGGAAATAAATATAAATTGTATGTAAATTTTGTATTTACTACTTTTGAAAGTGTTTGAAACCGTTTTAACAGTAACATATTAAGTGTATGCCATAGACATGTCAACATAACCTAAAACGTCGGCTAAAATCAACAGAGCCAATGAAAATTGGAACACTCGGATTCGTATCGCCGTGAAAAGATAATTTCATTAATACCTCACATGCAGCTTCTTTACCCTACAGGACATCCTGTACAATACTTGAAGAAATGAACAGGTTTTATGTTGTATTTTTCTAATAAGTTGGGCCAAGCAATAGGTAAATTTTTATGACAAAAATCCAAGTAGAAAACGAACTGTGTCATCATGTAAAAGACATTAAATAGTAGGGACCTGATATACAGATCGCGAAAAGTCTATTCAAGTCATACCATTTACATAGGTTAGGTTAGGTTTGTGGTGAGTGGGTCTATAAAGCCCTCCACTGCGAGTCGCAAGAGTCTATTGTGGCTCACACCTATTCATATTTCACCAAACAAATTCAGCTTCTAAACAAAACCGATTTATTTTATTTGGTGAATGATATTTCAAGTCCGAGGGCGAGAGAGAGACCCTGCCAAACATCAGATACCTGATTCGAGCCACGGCGGGGCAGGCACAAATTATATGCTCTGCTGTTTCATCATCTTCCAGACAAAGACGGCAAGTCGGATCTTCCGACAGTCCAAGTTTTAGCATATGATGATTCAGATGACAGTGGCCTGTTAGACAACGTAGGTCATGCCTGCTATGGTCTAACATTTGTTTGGAGATATACTTCGAAGGATGTATAAAAGCCTTTGAATGAACCAATCCTGGTAAATTATGCCAGAAGTCTAAGGCTCTTCTTGCTGTCCAGGTATTTAGTGTTTGTTTGGCAAAACTTATTGCTTTGCCAACTGTAGGTTATGGTCCGATAGAAACACGTGCGTCACCCTCCCTTGCAAGAAAGTCTGCCTTCTCGTTTCCTTCCATGCCAGAATGGCCAGGAATCCAGACCAACAATACATTATTGAGTTCTCCTATTGAGGAGGGTCTTTTGTGGCAGTCTAAAACCAATTTCGACGTTACACGGCGAGAGTTAAGTGCTTTTAAAGCCGCTTGGCTGTCCGAGAAAATTTTTATTGTTCTATGTATGAGATTGGCTTGCTCCACTCTCTCCACACATGAAACAATGGCGTAAATTTCCGCCTGAAATACGGTTGCATAGGATCCTAGAGAGGTTGAAATTTCTGTCCTAGGTCTGCGCCCGTATACACCTGCACCAGAGTGTACCAACAGCTGTCTGCTCTTAATAGTTCATCCTTACGGAAGACCCATTCATCTCTATTTGGAATTATTACGGTGTAAGGCAGGTCGTAGTTTACTGTTGGAGGCATTATGTCAGAGGTCATTCCCGGAATACTGCGACTTTCACTGTATTCTGCTTCGTTCTGCATAAGCCTGATTTGTGTATTTAGAAATATGAACAATTCTGTATGCTGTCCATCTAGCCTCTCTATCCAAAAATATATGGAGAGGAGGTAGGTCCAGAAGGATTTCCATGGCTGGTGACGGTGTGGAGCTGATAATTGCCAGTAATTGCCAGACAAGCCTGTCTTTGTGAACCAGAGAGCTTTGCTTGGGCCGTTCGCTGTAAAGCTTTTGGCCACCAGTCAATAGCTCCATATGTTATCATTGGTCTAACGATCATCACATATATCCAATCTATTTGTTTGGGTTCCAAGCCCCAATATTTTCCACAGATCCTGCGACATGTTCACAAAGAGAGTCTGGCCTTATGGATAACTTTTTCCAAGTGAGCGTTCCAAGTAAGTTTCTTATCCAGGATAATCCCCAAATATTTTACTTCCGCTGCAAATGGAATAACCTCATCATTGTAGGAAAGTGGTGGAAGATCTTCCAACTTCCTTTTTCTAGTGAAGGGAACTTACAGTTTTGCGAGGGTGGACAACTGTGGACCTCGTCCAACGTCTTTTGGAGGATATTATATGCTACCCTTCCTGACTTGGTCCTTGCCAAGATGACAAAGTCGTCTGCATAAGCTTGCAGTTCTACCCCTTCTCTTTCGAGATCACTAAGTAAGTTATCCATCAAGAGAGACCACAGTAGGGGAGATAGTACTCCGCCTTGTGGGCATCCCCTGGAAACCTTAAAGCTGATGGTCTCGTCCTGAAGAGATGTAGTGGCTGTCCTATTTATGAGCATGGCATATATCCAACCAGTATTGGTTGGTTTGATGCCCTTTTCAGTCAAAGCTGAACCAATGGAGGTCGGTAGTGCATTGTTAAATGCTCCTTCAATGTCAAGAAATATGGCCACCGCAATCTCCTTGTTGTTAAGGGATTGTGTGATTTTCTCAACAAGGTTGTGTAACGCTAAATCTGTTAATTTGCCAGTTTGATAAGCATATTGGTGGATGCTCAGGGGGGAATTATATAAAGCTACCCGCCTGATGTAGCAATCCAGTGCTTTTTCAAGACCTTTAAGAATGAAAGATGTTAGGCTAATTGGTCTGACCGATTTAGGGAGTGGGTCTGTGCGGCCCACTTTTGGTATATATTCCACCCTAGCCGCCAACCAACTGGGTGGTATGTAATTCCACGCCAGACTAGCTCTAAACAGTTGAATGAGGATGAGTAGAAGTAATTCCTGTCCATTTTGCAGCAGAGCTGGAAATATGCCATCCTCACCGGGAGATTTGAAAGGCTGAAAAGATTTGATTGCCCATTCAACTGCCGGTGCTGTGATAACTTCCTTGGCAGCCTCCCAATCTATATTTTTTGGCCACCTTGCGTCCTCAAAGTGCGGAGGTCGATTGTTATCCAGAGTCAAACTTCCAGGAAAGTGATTTTTAATCAAAAGCTCTAACGTTTCTTTTCTAGAGGTCGTGAAAGTGCCATCAGGTCGCTTCATCGACCATTTACATAAGTACGACAAGGAAAATATGAGAAAAACTACATGAAAGGGGGAGAATAATAATTGTGGGCAGTCAGCGATGGGCGTATTTTGTTCCAGTGGCTAGAAGAATGTTCATCGCCACCCTCCCATTTTACACAAAATATCATATTTATAAATTAATCTGCGCTTCTGGCAACAGAGGTTAAAATAGGGGGCGATGAACATTCTTCCAGCCTCTAGAACTAAATACGCCCATCGCTAACTGCCCACAATTATTCTTTTCTCTTTTTCAAGTAGTTTTTCTCATATTTTCCTTGTCGTACTTGTGTAAATGGTATGACTTGAGTAGACTTTTCGCAGTCTGTATGTTGTTCACCCTCGGGAATACGGTCGAAGATGACCGAGCTCCGGAGAGGGTAGAAGGACTACAGATGTTCTTGTGCGTTTTTGACCAATTTCTCATCACTTCATTAAAATTAATATACGTTCTGTTCCTCTACATCTATACTTTTCAATACCGATTTAAAATTTGAAATCGGACTATCGATAACGCAAAATATTGCATTAAAAAATTGCAATTGCATACAACGAAACTTTCAATGCTATAACTCCAAAAACGACGAAGACATGAATTGAAAAAATGACACATTTTCCAGTTTCTTTACTCCTAATTATCCAATAACTTTTAGTACAGGGAATGAAGCATTTCACCTGGCAATTTTTTCGTCCAACATGGATTGACTTGAAATTTTAACAGAAGGTAGGCGATAGCCCAAGGATCAAAATCTATATCGAACCGAAGGGCGCTAAAGCCTTGGGGGTGGTTGCCACCCCATCTCGGGGGTGAAAATTTTTTGTTACATTTTACCCACAGGAATCGATTGTAAAAGTGATTTTAAGCAAAAAATGTTCTATACATTTTTTTTGTAAAATCAATATTAATAAGTTATTCGCGATTGAAAGTAACGCTTTTTAGAGGAAAAAATCGACGTTAATGATATGTTTTTAGCGGATAACTCGAAAATTATGCATTTTATCAAAAAAACTGTGGAGAGCAAAATTGTAGCTTTTAAAAAAACAAGCAAAACCCTTTTTTATAATTTTTCTAAAACCAATAGGAACCGAGATATGGCCCATCAATGATTAGCTTTTTTTCCCAAAAGCAAAATGTGATAGATTCAAAGTCAAATACCGGAAAAATGATGCATTTTTCGTAGAAAATTCATAGAATCTTTTTTAAAAAGCATAATTAGACCTTTTTTTAAAAAGAAAGGACTGTAGCATCAAAATTGAGTCAATTATGACAAAAATAATGTCAGTACTGAATTTTTTATACAAAAAGATCGGTGAAAACAACCTCCTAACTACCCCCCTAATTAAAATTGATCTTTACCCTTGTGCAATTCTCTTTGTACATGTATGGTTAATATGTCCAAGAAGTTTGACCAATTTAAAATTCCTAGTTTTCGAAAAATTATGGCTTAAAGTAAAAAGTTATTTTTCATAATTTTGTATTTTTTACCCTTTCTTTCAAAATAACTCCGAAAATATTAGAGGTATAACCAAGGTAAAAAACGAAATTGTAGCTTTTTTATGACAAAAATTTTCCTGTAAGTAGATTTTTGTACAGTAATATTTGACGAGATATAGCCGTTTAAAACGTCTATTTACGCACGCGCACCACCTTTTTTTAGCCCTTCAAACTCACCCCATTTAAAAACGAAAGGGTCTAAAGAGACTTACAGATCCTTGTAGTTCTTGAAAAACCCTTCAAAATCGTTTTTGAATAAACTTTTTATCATCAAAAATGAAGGAAATACGTTAAAAAAACCAATCGTATAGTACACTTGGAAGCATAATAATGTACAAAACCGTTCTGGGTGCTCAGGTGAAGACTGCAATAATAGTCCACCAGTGATCGAAGAAGATGAAGATGACATCGACCACGATGAAGATCAAACTGATGATACAGATATTTAAAAATCATATTAATTGTATTTGTATTTGTAATTGTAAATGTAATCATTTATTTATGTTAATCTATGTGAAAATACAGCGCATTTTTATGTTAATAAATTTTTTTTCTTGTATTTAAGTCTACTTTTTTTCAATTTATATCTATTACAATAGTTTATAAAAATTGCTGTTGTGAATGTTGTGAAGGGTGGTTTTTAAAGGTTGAAAAGTTACTTAATGCACGTGACACATTTTTCTTACAACAGAATTATTGAGCAAATCCCTATTAGCATTAATTATTTTTCTCTTGGCAAAATTTTTTACATATAACACTAATAACAGTTGATTTTTAAGGGTTGAAAAAGTATAAAATTGTATTTTGAAATGTAACAAATTCATCATTTTACTAATTCAAACCAATTTTCACCTATCTTAAGATTTATAATGCTATTTTTTAATTTTTGACATTTAGGGATAGTTTTCACCCCTAAGAAACAATCAGGGTTCGTCGGCATGACATGATATATAAAGCAGAGGGTGAGTTGAGCCTAATCCCAAATTTTTATGCAAATCAAAATCAGAGAAATTATTTTTTAAGGATTCGTGATTTTTTTTACATTAAGCTGTAACAGGGGCTGCTTTTTAAGGGTTGAAATATAATGAAATTGTAATCCAAAGCTCAAAACAATCATTATTCAACTTATCCAAACCAAATCTTACCCATTTTCAGGTTTAAAATGTTATTTTATGATTTTTGACAAATAAGGGTAGTTTTCACCCCTAAAAACCGTTTAGCGCCCTTCGGTTCGATATAGATTTTGAACCTTCGGCTATCACCTACCTCCTGTTAAAATTTCAAGTCAATCCATGCTGGACGAAAACATTGCGAGGTTTTACCTTTTTTTGAGCTTCATTCCCTGTACTATTTGTTATTATCTAATAGTTATTTTCCTAACAAGTGCGGAAAGTGATACTTTCCCGCACGCGACTGCAGTTGACAAGGGCAAGCGGTCAATGGCGGGAAAGACACTTTACGCCTGAGTTAGGAACATTATTTTTTCTACGACCGTATATACAAAAAAGTATACCAACCCATTTTTCAAAAGTTATTTTATTTCAACATACATATAAGTACAAAACATTAACCAAAAACTATTATTATTATTATAAAGATTAATATTAGAAACACAATTTGTTGCATTCTGTAAATTACTTAAAATTGCCGGTCCAGTGGATTTGGTGTTAACTGGTAAGTAGATGACGTTGATGTGGATGGCATCGGTTGAAGGTCACATAAAGATGACGATGAAAGTGACGGCAACGGTTTCAAGTCATTTGTAGATGAAAGAATTTTTTATGATACATTTTTCTTATATCAAAACCGGGTGGTTTGGTAGTTGTTAACACTACTTCAAAGAATGTACAGGGTTATATCAAAATATCTTCATTATTTAATATTTAAAAAAAATTAAAAATGCAACAAAAAGCTAGAAAAGATGTAGATTTTATTAGATGGACTATTTATTCACCTGTTGTAACAATAGTTATAACTTCCGAAGTAAAAAAACTATCTAATAAGATCAAAATTTGACACTTTCAAGGCTAAAATGCGTGCAGGAAAGTGGGTTGAAACGCACGGTAGTAGAAAAAATTCATATCGTGACACCATTACGATTAGGTACTTTCGCGATATTAACAAAAAATTTAAAAGAGAACGTAATTTTCGTTTGAAATAACAATTTCGTGAGCAACATTTGCCAGTCGGAAATATACCAAGATCATTCTACGTAATGCCTTTTAAATGATGGCACAGTCCGTTTTCTACAAGGATATTTGCCAAAAACTCACATTTTGATGCTTTATTGCTTGGCCTAAGTATCCTGTAACATGATTTCCGTTGTAAGTTTTCGGTTAAATCGATTGTGGGAGAGAAGCTCATTAAATAAAATTCTGTCACTTCCAATAATATTATGAAAGGTTAAAAATAAATTCCGCTTCAGCGGTCGCCTTTATAAATTTAAAAATCATGAAATTACGCAACTACTTTTTTTTTCTATTAACAACACGTGTATATTGTCACAGTTCGTTAGCTGAGATGATTGACAGACCAACCAGCTTTTATTGCCCACTATTTGTAGAATTAGTGAGGTATCGATATATTTTTAAACATTTAATACTACAAATTGATAGTTGGTCATACAATTTATAGACAAAGCATAACTTTGATTTTATTAGAATTCGATTTAACGTGGGTTCCAGGATTCACTGAAACAAAAATAAGGACCCGAACAACCTTTTGGGATGAAGTTTGTACCACTGGAATGATTTACTAGATCCAGAACACCCAACGATACTTCTGGGAATGTATGATCGAGTGAGAAAAAAGAATGCATAAATAAGAGTACTACCCTTTTTTCTCTTATTCTTTTGGGAATCAAACCACAATAATGTTTTTTATTTTTTATTTCGACGTTTCGGTAGCGTTCCAGCTACCGTTGTCAAGATCAACTAGTAATAAAGTTAATAAAATAATTTTTGGTCCCTATCTGACACAACGAAAAAATATGACAACTAGACAATCAATAATATTTTTATTGACAACGGTAGCTGGAACGCTACCGAAACGTCGAAATAAAAAATAAAAAACATTATTGTGGTTTGATTCTCAAAAGAATAAGAGAAAAAAGAATAAGTAGTGATGCCACAAGGAACTTACAGAAGATATTAAGAGTACTACTGTCTGGATACGCAACTCAAAATGCTCAAACTATTGGAGAATTATACTACCTATACCTAACTATATTACCTGTGGAATAAAAAAATTACTTGCTTGCGGAATGCAGAATGCGATACATGATAAAAGATGTTCAGAAACAATATATTTCGAATTCGAACAAGTCCTTTGGGACTGTAGTGCAGATCGTATTATTAGTAAAGTGAAATGTAGGTTATTAATGAAGCCCTAATAGTTTATATACCTATGTTTATCAACAATCATATAAAAGTATTCGTGAGCATTAATTTATTTTTCTCCACGACTAAATAATAACGCACAAATTATTTTCACATATTTAGCTGCATAATGATATAAATTCTTCACACCAGTGAATAATAAAAATAATTCACTCTCGTTAGCCAATCACATTCTATTATTTTCAGAATTCACGCTTAAATGAATTGAAATGTATAAATCAAATCGTCTCTTTAAAACGCAAATCGCCTCTGACAGCGCGTCGTTTGAAACGTCAAAATAATGATAGGTTTGTTCCAACAACCACCTTCTCATTAGTACGTGAACGTTCGTGAACTTATTTATGTACGAATCAAACGTTCGAGAACCTGTACGTGAATTAATCCATGAACATAATACCCTATGCATTGTTGGAACGATTCTACGATTCATTTTTAAACTGTTACCACTTTCAGGAACTTTATTACAACCCTATAAGTTCACGTTTTATTTATGTATGATTTATGTTTATTTACCATTACCTAACCTTTAGGGCGAGTTGTATCAAACACTTTAACTCGATTTAATGATAACTGATGTTTAGACTGTGGTTGATTGATGTATTTATTATCAACAATTACATCAGTCTACACAACAGTCATCATTAAACCGAGTTTAGGTGTTTGATATTGTGATACAACTCGCCCTAAAACATCAACTGACAGTTTGGACGAACTATTCTACATCCAGATCTCTGATGAAAATGATCGTTCGCCGATACGTTCATGAACGTGTCCAGTTTTTGTTGGAACGCATTTTTATCGGAATGGGCTCGTTTACTAAAATTTTAAATCATTTTGAACTGTCGTAAAACAAAGTACTAAGGATAAAAATATGATTCTGAAAATTTCATGTCAATAGAATATGTCGTTCTCCTAATATATCCAATTAAACAAGCATACCGTAGCGGGGCGAAGACTATGACTGTGACGTCACCGCTTTTGAAAGTTAATGTGCACAAACATTACGCTTCTGACTGTTACGTGCCTCGCGTAGAATTTATTTATTTTGAATTACTCGCAAAATTTTGTGTGAATAAAATAAAATGTGTGGACCTAATTTTTAAAAAGCAGACTCACTAAATCTTCCAGAAGTGGACTTGCTAATGATTATGGAGCTTTTTATTCAAAAACACGAGTTTATTAAATTATAATTTTATACTATGTGACACATCGTTTTTGGCTGTTTTCCGGCAAGAATGATTAAAAATGTCAATATTTTCAAAAATACATGCTCTCTCAAATGATATACAAGGTGATTCCAAATGTTTTATTTTATTCCTGGTCTGGTGGACAAAGTTACGGAGATAACGCTATAGGTTACTCAGTAACAAATTGCAAGTTTTATTAACTGCAGACTGCCCAATTAAAGGAGCTTCTCCAAATGCTATTTATGATTAATGTGTAGTGGAAATTAAATCACCAATGTTGAAAAGAACAAGAAAAACTTATTTTGATGAAGCAGGTAATATTAGTTCCAAATGTTTACATCAGATTCAAATGCACATGCACCTCACTGGTAAAAAAGCGATATTTGTTAGAGCTGATCCGGACTTTGAATCAAATAAAATAATTTGTTTTAAAACATAATATACGCAAGTTTTGTTGGTGATTCACTGAAAAAGATAACCTGTTTTTTGGAAAAAAAGCAGTACCTATTTAATAAAATTTCACTTGTGAAGAGCTGATCCATCATTTCATTAAATAATTTTGAACACACAAGCTATAAGAACAATATCATCTACGTATTTAAAAAAAATTAGATTAATACAAGCGTGTGGTTTTCAATAATACTCTCAATATGGATTCACAACGTATTGTATAAGGTAATTTATAACGATTCTTATTGAAGAATAATAAAATCCTAAAAATACACAAAGTATGTTGACTTATCAGTGATTGCTTTGAATCTTTTCATGCTTTTCTGCCATTGCTTCCGTTTTTTTTGTATCCTTATTAATAGAAATAAATGTTTTGTTAGATGTTT
>CAJUYG010001712.1:8402-24809 GCA_910591675.1 Galerucella calmariensis | reverse complement strand
AAGAGAAGAGAAGAGAAGAGAAGAGAAGAGAAGAGAAGAGAAGAGAAAATTTTGTACACCAACATTACTAAGAATCACGCCTCATTTCAAGATGGTCCTTTCTTCAACAATCAAAATCAATCCCAGAAAGAAGTGAAATTAGTAGATAACATCATGCAATTTTGATCTGAGATAGATTGCCTTAAGAATCTTAGTTTCTATATTTCTGAAATTATCATAAATACTATAGGATTATATATTTTCATTTTATTTATATCAGACACCATATTTTCCAACAATCTTCTATTCGGCTGTCCTCTTCTTCTCTTCCCAAATTGAGTTCTATTAGTGCCATTCTTGTCATTCTTACTTTGTCCATCTTTTTACGTGTCCCAACCATCTTAACCTCTGTGTTTTTATTCTCACTTATAATTGCACAAGTGGTTTGTATTTTATTGGGTAAATTTGGGTTGTTTAATGAGAAATAACGAATAACTGTCAACCTAAAAACACTCCACCTTCGGTGTCGTGTTTTTAATAGTTGACAGTTATTCTCGACAAATTGCTAAAGGAAACAGTTTAGAATTTGAACAACACAAATTTACCAAATATCAATACAAACCTCGAGTGTAATTCGGCAGGACAATTTAATGAATGATAACCAACACCGCGATAATTGATGAACAAATGAATAAGTGAAAAAACCACTAGTGTATTTGTCAACAGTAAAAACACAAGAGCTTTTTTTTATCGGATAAATTTCTCTTTGCAACGAAACAGTTTTGCCAATCACTAATTTTACGAGAAAAACTGACATGACAAAATCGCGACACCGAAGGTGGAGCGATTTTATCTAATGTCAGTTTTTCGAGCAAATTTAGTGATTGGCAAAACTTTGAGTTAAAGAGAAATTTATCCGATAAAAGAAAAGCTCGAGTGTTTTTTGGCAAGATAAATTAACGACAGAATATTGAAATTATAAGTAACCAAACTTGCGACTCATTGTCATTGTGTAAAAGTGACGTCCGATTACTAGATATTGAGGAAGAGTTTTTATCGCGATAAAAAAGGATGCACCTTTTTTATCGATGTCAAAGTGACAATAACCTTTCCAGGTATATGACATTTTAACATTGGAGTTAATTTATCAACAGTAATAACACAAGAGCTTTTTTTTATCGGATAAATTTCTCTTATCAACGAAACAGTTTTGCCAATCACTAATTTTACGAGAAAAACTGACTAAAATCGCGACACCGAAGGTGGAGCGATTTTATCTAATGTCAGTTTTTCGAGCAAATTTAGTGATTGGCAAAACTTTGAGTTAAAGAGAAATTTATCTAATAAAAGAAAAGCTCGAGTGTTTTTTGGCAAGATAAATTAACGACAGAATATATGGATGAACAACAAAAATAATTATCTTTATTAACCAAACTTGCCACTCATTGTCATTCTGTAAAAGTGACGTCCGCTTACTAGATATTGAGGAAGAGGAGTTTTTATCGCGATAAAAAAGGATGCACCTTTTTTATCGATGTCAAAGTGACAATAACATTTCCAGGTATATGACATTTTAACATAGGAGTTAATTTATCGCTGTAAAAGTTAAAGCTAACTTTTGCCGCTGTCAAAGTGACAATTGCACTGTGACATGCGATTTTTTATACATGAATTAAATTGTCGATGTTATTTTATGTTCTCCGTATAGCATGTTTACTTCTTCAGGTGTTTAGTCATGTCATGTCATGGCGCTGGCACCGGTGGACCAATTAATCGAACATGTGTCGGATAAATAACAATAGTCGAACGATTTGTTCTACAAAACTTCTTGTATTTTCTGATATTCAGTAAAAAAGAAGAAGACGGTAGCGTAATGCCATACTTTTCCGGTGTGACTAACAACCCTTCATAGTGACTGAAGCATCCCAAATTTTCTGTAGCATTGCAATTGTTGTCTTCATTTCTAGGTCTTTTTGGGCATTGTTAGTTATCAGTTCTCCTAGATAAACAATTTCGTTTACTTTTTAGAAATTGTACTCGTTTTTACTCAAAGTTTTAACTAGCAGATTTTTTTCGGAGTCTCCTGTGTCTCCTAGAATCATATACAGACTCGGCAAATAATTACAGCCTTTCTGCGAGTGAGAGTTATGAAACAACAGAGAGACGATGTCGTCTTTTCCGAAAGTATATTGAGACCAATAGAGTCTAGAGTATAAGTGGGCGTTTCATGGAGGAAAATATGTTGTTCTCTCTTGGACTTTTTGTAATTCTTTTGAGCTCCTTCCCGTAGATTTTGCCAATACGCATACGCAATACACTGATGCTCGTTAATTTAGATTGTACCGACTGTTTTTACTTTGGATCTTTTGATAATGGCTTCTAGCGATAAGTTGAACTAAACAGTTGATAGTGAATCACCCTGCCCTACACCAGGTTATTTTGTTTTCTGTATACAAAGGAGTCATTCTTGTTAACCTTGCCTGGTATTCCTAGCCATCTTATAACTTCAAAAAGTTTGTCTCTGTTAAAGAAAAATGAAAGAATAGAAACTAAATTAAATGAGTTCATGGATTAAAAAAATGTTTAAGTTTATTTACAGCAGAAATGAAATAATATCGAAATTCATCCCAAGACGTTTTGGGAAAGCTAAAAGTAAAATTACACCTTAACGGAATCGATAATATAAATAGACATATTCCCGTTACTTCCACTCATATGTCCTGGAAATGTATGGACCCTCTTATCCAGTTATGTCAACTTTACGGCTAACTATCACATCGACAAAATGGGAAGTTAAAATTGGAAAAATGTTGACATGACGATAGCAGAATCCATTAAAGCACTAATGGACTGGATATATTTTATTCATTTCATCCTGTGATATGCGTGTATCCGACAGGGGTCGGATATACTCCATATAGCGAAAAAAAAAAAAATTTTAGAACTACGAAATATTGTTTGCTGTTGCATGGAGGGGAAGTTCAAAGTAATTTTATGGAATTTTTAAAACAATTTTCCAAAAAATTCAACCAACCTGTACATCTTTTTTATTGGAACCTCAGGTTATGTTTCAGCGACCGGGGGTCGCGACGCAAAAGATCTGACCGTTACGTTACGTTATGTTGCTTCGTTATGTGCCTTGCTTGCGTACGTGTGCTCTCTCCTGAGTCTCTCTCTCGTTTACGAAGCAGCGATTCATATGCTTCGACCGGGAATCGAACCCGGGCCGCTCGCGTGGAACGCAAGCATTCTACCACTGAACCACCGATGCTATATTAAAATTCTATGCAAAGCTGGTATTCGTAGTGCTGGTTCCGGTAAAAATTTATCCGAACAAATTCAATTTGTTCGGATAAATTTTTACTATTATTTCCATAATTTTTTTTTGCGCGATTGATCTTTTTTGTTTATTCACATCGGTTGTCAGGACGGTAGGTTGTGTTTACTGGTTTCTAAGTTTAACTCGTCGGTAAGTGATTTACTTACCGTTCAGACGTCGAAAAGTAATAAATAGCATCATAAAAACAATTTCACCAAAATGCAAAATATATTTTAAACTGATCGAGAAGTCTAAATGTCACTTATGACATTCGTTCATTTCGAAGAAATTCAAATTATTTTATTCGGAATTTATTTCAATACGATCGCGCAAAAAATGGTATAAGCATCTCGAACGTTAAGGGTAATTACAACGCTCGTTACAACGTTTGCATGTAGATTCCTCTCGTAAAATTGGACAAAATGATATGAGGATTAAGGGGTCTAGTACATTTACTTTTCGAAATACAGGGTGTTGAAATTTTGAAAACTTGAATGTTTTAATTCGATAACTTTGAAATGGATGGATAAATTGATTTGACATTTGGCAGGTTGTTTTAAATGTAAAAGGGCATATTTTGATAGAAATAGTAGTTTGTGCAACTAGTGTGGATATGATGGCCATATCGCACGAGGACGAAGTTTGAGGACGTCGCCGTAGGCGGAGTGCTCAATCGTTCAAGTGCGATATGGACAATCCACACGAGTCGAACAGCATATTTTTTCTACGACCCACTTGAGAAAAAATCTAGAAAATAAAAATTTCTATATATTGTAATATAACTTCAAATTGAAAATTTAACAATGGGCTCATTGGCATATTTTTTTTATTTTACCATTAGGAAGAGCACATCTTTCGAGGCTCTGTGCAAAAAATTAGACGTCAGCGAGACTCCTGAGTAGCCTAAAAAAATTATAAACATTAAACAGCGCTCCTCTCCGAATTTCAGGCGTGACGTCATCGCATATAAAATCTCTCGGTTTTCGGTTAGATGACTACTTAGCTAGTAACAGTACTTTGCCTGCTTATATGCACATTATTTTTTATTATACGTTTTAGCAAACTCTAAACAGTGTTGTTTGTGAAATAAGAACGTTTAGAAATAATTTGAACTATTAGACACATTGGTCCAGAACCAGAGTAAAAAAAGCTATAAATATTGTGCGGTTCCATAATGTAAAAGTACTACGATTAAAACATCTAACAAAACATTTATTTCTATTAATAGGGATGCAAAAAAATGGAATGGCAGAAAAGCTTAAAAAGACTCAAAGCATTAACTGATAAGTCAACATATTTTGTTTGTGTATTTTTAGGATTTTATTTTTCTTCAATCAGAATCGTTATAAATTACCTTATAAAATACGTTGTGAATCCATATTGAGAGGATTTTTGAAAACCACACGCTTGTATTAATCTAAATTTATTAAAAAATGTAGATAATATTGTTCTTATAGCTTGTAGTGCTTGTTCTTCACAAATTAAATTTTATTAAATACTGCTTTTTTCCAAAAAAACAGGTAATCTTTTTCAGTAGATCATCAACAAAACTGGCGTATATGATAAGTTTTAAAAGAAATTATTTCATTTGATTTAAAGTCCGGATCAGCTCTAACAAATAACGCTTTTTTTACCAGTGAAGTGCATGCATGCATTTGAATCTGATGTACATTTGGAACCAAAATTACCTGCTTCATCAAAATAAGTTTTTCTTGTTCTTTTCAACATTGGTGATTTAATTTCCACTACACATTCATCATAAATAGCATTTGGAGAAGCTCCTTTAATTGGGCAGTCTGCAGTTGAAAAAATTGCAATTTTTTACTGAGTAACCGGCAGCGTTATCTCCGTAACTTTGTCCACCAGACCAGGAATAAAATAAAACATCTGGAATCACCCTGTATATCATTTGAGAGAGCAGGTATTTATGAAAATATTGACATTTTTAATCATTCTGGCTGGAAAACAGCCAAGAACGATGTGTCACATAGGAGAACGACATATTCTATCGACATGAAATTTTCAGTATCATATTTTTATCCTTAGTACTTTGTTTTACGACAGTTAAAAATGATTTGAAAATGTTAGTAAACGAGCCCATTCAATTTTATGTTTCCACTAATTTTTTTGTGGTAAACGTACAGTTCTTGAATGTCCAATTTGTATAATGCTACGGTTTCCCTTTTTAAATATACATACGATGCTGTTATAGGTAGATGTTGCCAGTCGGACTCCCTCATGAAAGGTACCGTACTATTATCTATAATAATGAATAGTCTGCTAAATATTTCAAACGTCTACCTGTTGTCGTTATTTATCAAGCAGAATAATTATTTAAAAATAAAATTAACAATAAAAAAAACTCCTTCACGGGGAATCGAACCCGGGTCTACCGCGTGATAGTCTGGTTTGCTTACTACTTGACCACCGAGGAATATGCAAATTGTTTATCTATAACGTCAAATGTATTACATAATTTTTGCTTAAAAGGAACTAAAGTTCCTACCGTGTGTCCCGCGACACGTTCTACCTTTTTTGTTTATTTCGATCTCCAATATTAATGTTGCCTAGTTAATTGTGCTGCCGATGTCATACGAATTGTAATGTGACTTCGTCGTTTAAAAAAAGGAATTTATTCGGCGCCCTTTGTTGTTTAGACCGTATCTTTTCTATATTGTATTTTATTTTCAGGAATGGTCGAAGTATCAATCTTTGAAACTACTCGCAGTTCGTTTTGTTTATTGCAAAGTGTTGGCAGTGCTAAGAACATCCTAATTTATATTATTCTATCGGGTGGCCAATATAAAAAGTGTTGTAGCTACCACAAAACTATGAATATTGAACTGAAATTTTAGGAAAGTATTCTTAAAAAATCAGTTTAGGAATAAAAAAAATTTGCAAGAGATTATCTTGGAGAGTTTCCTTTTTATCAATGATCAATGTAAAAATAGTGAAAATATTCGAAAATCCGCATTCTGAAACCAGAAGGTACTTGTAACTTGTCTAATTAAAACGTTAGAACGACCATCAAACGATCCAGGGGAAAATTTTCGATATTTTCAAGCATTGAGGGAAACGGAGAACAACTTAAGTCGCGGGACGGAAAATCGACTGGTCGATTCAGCTTTTCGATAAAATCAATTACCTTCAAATAGTAACATGAAATTTTCGAAAAAACGCATTTTCTCAAAAATTTTTGTAACTACCACAAAACTATGGATATACAACAGAAATTGTATCGAGTAGTCAAACAACGACAGCCATATATGATGGGAAGAAAATAAATAATAATAAATAAATTTGTAAAAATGGTTTCTATTCCACGTGTCAGGATGTCAAATTACTAAACCTTTCGAAAAAAGCCTTTGTAACTGTGTGTTATTTATCATGAAGATTTACAAAAGGAAATGACAGTGTTTATAATGGTTTTGGAACAATATCAAAAGAATTGCTATTTGACAGATGGCATATATGGGCATAGCAGAAATGCACCTTTTGTAATCACTCCTATGTCTGGTATTATCTGCGTTGAAGGAGAATAATGAGAAAACTTCAACTTTGTGTTGTAAATTGGACTCATTTTCTCCTTATCTTTTTTAAATAATTTTAATTCACTCATTCTTAGACGATTGAACTTTCACAGAAAATGTATAAGATACTTACTGAAACATCTCATTTTTCACGATTCTTTCAAAACTTTTAGAAACTCTTCATTCGTTTAGAAAACATTTATACACAATTTAAATAGTATTTCGATGAAGACACACTTGTTAACAATTTCCTTTTAGTATTGAGTTTAATATAAATCGTTGACAGTTTGAGTTGAATGATATATTTGTGTATATACCCGATGAAAAAGGTTTTTCCTCATCGTCGAGTTGGAAATGAAGCTGTCGACATGATTTTAATGGACGATAAACTTTATACATTTTACCGTAAGAACATCGGAATATAATAATTCATTTCAATTTTGTGATTTACTTTTAAGCTGTACCGCAAAAGGTTTTTTAGGTAAACTTCTTGACGTTTGTTTTGCATCCCAAAAGCCAGACAATATGAAAAATTAAATTAAAAAACCTATCCTATCTCACGTAGCAAGAGCTTTTTTTTTGGACCTATATCAATTGGCATAAATCCAGTTGTTCTGTTAGATTTTTTAATTACAACAAATCCAGTTGCTGCAAAGGAATGTGTCCTCGACAGTCTTGATGACAAAACGGAAATAATACAAAAAGATGGTCTCCCTGCGAAGAAATGATTGCAAATAAATCATTTAAAAAAGAATTTAAATTTCCTGTTGGAATATTAGACAATGATGAAATCTATAATTTGTTTGGTTTCTCACAAGAGACTTTTCTTATCGAAAGTGGATCATCGGAAAAGCTTTTGTATTGTTTTAAGTTTGTTTGTTATAAGTGAACATATACCTGTGCTTGTCAATAATATTTTGCTTTATGTTCTTGAAACTGTTGGAAAAAGTAACGACAGGATCAAAGACCACATTAATGATAGCAAAGCGAACGTGTGTCTACAGTGTAGACCATACTAACAAATACGACACAAAGTAATTCAAAGATTTCATCATCTCAGTAATACAAGCAAAACTAACAGCATTGTTAGGCTTTCTCTTACTGAATCTCTTGACAATGAAAGGAGCGAGGATGGGGTTATTTAAGCTGCAAAGCAATCTGAACAACAAAAAAGTTGTTATTATTATTTATTTAAAATAATAAGGCAAGAAAAATTGCAACGGCGACTCAATGTGGAGAGCACCTCAGGTGTGAATTCGGAGACCAAACTAATATCAGTTCAGGGAGTAGTCTTACCGGTTCGCGGGTAATCCTACTTTATTCAAGTTATTAAAGTTATATTGATGTTAATGAGATAATAGATGAAGTTAAGAAATCAAATGAATCTGGTTAATAAATCAAGTTAAGGAATGTAATTAAAGTTAATCAAGAAAGGTAAGTGGGCACCATCCTTAATAATATTAGTCGACTTGTTTTTCACCTCACAACTCTCTATCAACAAACCTGGAAATGCTGGAAGGGAAGGAATATGTACAACGTTGTTAAATTTACAAGTTGTATAATGATTTTAAAACTAATATAACAGTGAATGAATGTTGTTTACGTTGTTGGTGTGTAGTTGTTCTAGGTATTTGGGGTTAATCCATGGAAATTTAGTTCATAGTACTTCATAGAAAGGGACTTCGCATGGAAAGCTACTTCGTCAGAAATGTCCGGTCCCTATAGAGAGAGAAATTAAGAACACACTACTAATATGTAAATTCTTTCTCGAAGCGGAGCATGTGAACAGAAAAAGGATACGCAACGTATGTCCATTGCTCATCTCATGGTTCAATTTAATAGCCAGTAGTAAAAATAAGCTTTCTTTCTCCTGTGAATCATGAACCGATAAGGTTAAAAATTTAAATTACTTGTGAGACGTTTACCTCAAATTTTTTTTTAAAAGTGCATTCAATGTGAATGGTAAGTTGCATTTAAGTATATGCTTTTTATTTCTGATTCCTGCTTTTATATTTTTTCCTCCTAGTGATAAGCGCCAGATACACACATACAGCGATATTGGTTTTTTTTTATCTTGTTCTTTGGTATAGTTTTTCTTATACAGTTGATAAAAGGTTCACGTGTATATTCGCTGTGTGTCGACCGTTGGAGGGGATAGGCGAAACTATCCCAGCGCGCGCAGTGGTGAATTTCCGCAATTCGGTCGGAGGCTGATGTGGTATATTGTATGTAAACAAAGGGGAAAATGGGGCACGACAGTTGTGTTGTTAATTGTAAAAATACAGGAAGGAATAACAGTGATGTGAAATATTACAAGTTTTCTACTGCGCAACACAAGTTGGTACAAAGGAAAAAATGGATTGCAGCTGTAAAAAGAGTAAAGTGAGTGTCTTAACCTCACTTCAAAATACAGTGTACACTGATACAGTATTCTATACGTCATGTTTTTTCCATCAATTTTATGTAGTTTGTTTATTTTTTCATAAATACATTTATTATAAATCATCATATATTGAAAACTGTAAATACATATTTTGTAAACCAAATTTTACTTTTTTTGTAGGAAAAATACAAAAATGTATGTTATCCTATCATTATTATCTCTCTAACTTTCATAAAGAAACGCTTTCAACCAAAAAATGTCCACGCGTTTTGTTACCCAGTGCCCTAGTGTAACACCACTGAGTCCAAAAGATAAAAGGGAAAAGTTAACTCCATCTGGTGATACAAGATCTAGATATATTTCTGTGTATTTTGTAAGAGCTGTTATACTTTTCGCGAAATATGAAAAGTTTCGTTTTATCTCATCAAGATGTATATCTCCATTGGGAGTACGAAGCTTATATTTCTTGTTAGGAAGAAAATTTATTCTTTATCCAGGACCGGTAGAGCTATTTCAATGATCGGATCAGATGTATATAGAAAA
The DNA here is from genome assembly GCA_910591675.1 of Galerucella calmariensis. Taxonomy (NCBI): domain Eukaryota; kingdom Metazoa; phylum Arthropoda; class Insecta; order Coleoptera; family Chrysomelidae; genus Galerucella; species Galerucella calmariensis. The sequence goes on along the minus strand of CAJUYG010001712.1, from coordinate 15,055 downwards.
AAGGAAGATCAAAATACTGACACATAAAAAATAGATTTCCAAAAATAGTACTATTTGATATGAACATAACAAAATTAGTATAACTAATTTCTCAACCTCAACCAAACTAATCTTTGATCTAAAAGTTAAGCTACCTACCACAACTGTGTGTATTTCATTGTTTACTAAAGCCATGTTACTTGTATTGTCCCACTGCTAATAGCTTTCAGTGGTTGATGCAGTTTGATATTAAAATAGAAACGAACTAAGAACAATGTCCATGTTCATTTAACAATAAAAACTGAAAACATTTCTTAAAGTTCTCCAAGGTGTAGGCAATTAGTTGTATTTTTTACTAAGTACAAATGAGAAAGCTCGTTCAAATGGATGGTGAGAGACGACTAGCGTCAGTAACAGGGTGTAACAAAAATTTACGTTATAAATTAAACCGTTTATTCTGATGCCAAAAATAACTCGATTTAATCTAACTTGCCTCAAAACAAATGTTTCAGATCTTTGAAGTTACCAAATGCTAATTGATTTTTTCAAATATTTCGAGAGCTTTCTTATGACGGAGTAAACTACGGCTTAGAGGTCCGAAAGTGGATACACACAATACGGCTTAGGGGTATAGAAGTGGATACACTCGATGGGGAGATTTTAGACGCAATTGAAGAAGCTCCTGAAATCTGTGCAAGGTTCGCAGCTTTTTAATTAGAATGAAAATTATTTACAATTTTTCCAAAACGGATTACCAGAGTACTTGGAAAGGGTGAATATCAGAATTAGGTAAAATATGTGAAATTTACATGATAGCTCTCCAGCATATAGTGAAAAAGTAAGGCAACATCTTACCTTACGTCAAAGTAAAACTGCGCCTGAATGGGTACCTAAAAAAGCTCAAAATAGTGGAGGAAGAAGAATGTAGATTTTGTCGCATGGAAGGAGAAACCTCCATCCACATACTTTCTAACTGCACAGCAATTCAGAATCCTAGGGCACAGCACCTGGGAGATTACTGGATGGAAGGGGAACATTTATCTAAGTTGAAGCTGCATATATCCTAAAATTCCTCCGGGAAATAGGACTACTAGTTCCTGAGACTCTCCTCAGAAACTAGATAGAAGTAAGGGAACACAATAGATCTTTTAGGTCTCAGATCTTTTTGAACAATACCCTGGACCTTTGGTTAAAAGGGACCCAGATGCACCTATTGCTTGGTCACCCAGTGGTCCAGATCTTAACCATATAGACTTCAGAGTTTACGGAAGCGAAGATCGGGTTCTAACGATGAACCTACATTTTTACCAGGTTGGTGAAAGGTAGAATAGAATCGGCTGGTTCAATCAGAAGTTGATTCAGAATCAAAAATTAACTTTATTTTGGACCAAATAATATTGCGGAAGATTTTGTAGAATTTCTGCATTCCTTTTCATGATCGTGCGGTCACTTGCAGTCAACTGAAATATTTCGTTCATTGTTAATTTTAAAGACAACCATTTTTTTGGTGTCTGTGAAATGTCTGTGAAACAAAAAAAATTATAAGTTCGATAGTTTATTTCGTTTTTTTTTGGATTCGAAAACCAAGCCTGTCCACCTTCTTTTTGATTTGTGTATTCATTATTCAAATACTGTCAGTTTCTCAGAAAGAAATACAGGCTAACGAGTATTTTTCCCTGCTATTGAGGATGATTCCGATCCGATTTTGTTCGCTTCGCTTTTTTATTGGTCTTTTATTTTTACATAAAGCAAATGACATCTTTTATATCGATCACTTTTCTATAAAATAGCGATTTATATGCTAGCAGTCGCAAATCAGTTCGTAAAGATAAATAACTTCCCATAAAAAGTTGTACCTAGCAACTCCTTTTAAATTTGTCAGTTTCTAATATATTACTTCAAAATTAATCGGGCTGTAACAAAACTATAGATATTACGCCGTTACAAAACACGTATAAACTACGTCCATGTTTAAGGTATTTGGTTATACGATTACGAAAAAAAATATTGCCATCATAATTTCTAAAAAGAATTTCTCAAACCTCTCAAGTATACTTTAGTGGTTTTTATTTTCTGGGTATTTCTTCATTAAAATTATGGCTACCCTCCCTCTAATTATACCAAAGTAGTTTTTACAAAAGAGAATTAATGAGGAACTCCATCCCGAAATCCTATAAGTCTGCGAGCTACAATATTCCTTAATTTTAATAAAATTATAAGCTAATAAATAGGAAAATATCTACCTTTCAATTTGCGCAAAACGACAGTTTAATAAAACTATTCATAGAAATCTACAAGGAAAATAAGATTGGTCTTAGGTTAGATTTCTGTGTCTTTTTTGTGAAGCTTCGTATATGTTTAGCCGTTTATAGCCGTCGAAATAGATATTGTAACGTTTATTCTAATTTATATTTACAGATTTATATTCAAATACAGTCCTTATTTAATAATTTATATAATATGTACACTAAACACACACTAACTATAATTTATATGAAAGTCACTTTATCGATGCGCGATTGCTTTCTTTCAGTATCAACACTAACTGACTAACTAACTCCGCTGCGATTCTCGTCGCCTATTTATACTCGCACGTCATGTAGTTCTAGTAAACTCTCGAAGTTCTGGTGGATGCGCTGGGTTTTTCTAGATGTTACGTATTCCAGAAAACTCTCGAAAATAAGGCGGAGGAGCCATAGTCGTATTATATGGGAATTTCACTGGGGGCACTAATTGAGCACATTAATGCAGCAGCTCGCGTAACAATATAGTAGAGGAGGAATATTTTTTCACTTGTTATTCAATTAATTTCACATACCTATACTAAGGTGGATCGATAGTGGTGCGATCTAGCGGCACGGGTCGAAAGTAGGTATGAGGTAGAGAAGTACTAGTTTATATAGATATCGCAGAATACTAATTATTCTTATGATTTAACAACTAGCGCTTTATTAAATACGACAATATTACAGGAAACTGTAATAAAACTTTACTAGTTTATAAATGAAACATAGCAACATTATTAAGTGTGTGAAATGTATAGTTTGGCAAGTTTATCTGAAGCTACGGGGCATCAGTAAGAGGAGAGAAACATGGCGCATATCCGTCATAAACGTACAAATGGCGTACGGTACCTATTTTACAAAGTAAAACTGAAAATACAAAGGTCACTGACAATACCAACGCCACTGGATAAATCAATATCAGTCAATTGACGAAGTGAGAGAGAAGAACACGCGCACGCGTTTGCCAATAAGTAGTCAGCTGGTCAGGCCTTTCGATAAAAATCACCAATTATGTAATACGGAGGGTGTGGTAATTATGGTTCTCGTACAACGATGCCAGAGCTTGAAGAAGCCCATAACAAATTTGGAAAAGTGTTCATCTTTTAACATAATTTAATTTAAAATAATGTTAATAGAAAAAATCCAAGGAAACAAGCGCATTAAAGAACTAACGTTTAATCATATCAGAAAAGTCCCTTTTCTAATTATTATCACTGCATACTTAGCACTATAGCTTTTTCATAGTTGAACGTGGCAATATCGAATGTTTTCGACTGCATTCCTTTCACGGCTTCAGATAAACTTGCCAAAGTATAGATGAAGGCACACAAATTTCGGTTTCTAGTTACTTACTTTTTAACCTAATACGACTCACCAAAATACGATGGAGGTACCACAAGGTGGAGGTATGTAAAATCATCAATTGCTGAGCGGTTTACAATATTTTCCATTATTAAAAAACATGTGAAAAAATGTGATGTGAAAAAATGTGATGTGAAAAAATGGGAGAATGTTTTAGAAGTTTTTTAAACTAATGATTTCATATTTTTTTGGAATATAATGCCCGAATTTCTTAGTGACTTGTTAACAAATTCTGAATTCACGGATGACGGATAGAAATGAAATTTCACATGACATTATAACAAATAAAACATTTAATTAAAACAAAAATGAATTTACCATGTCGGGTTGTTTTTTGTGTGCATTTCAGAATGAGTTCACCATAACCGTATTAATGTTACTCCATAATCTGACAAATCCCCTTTTGTTAAAATCATTTTGGGGTAAACAAAACACTTTATAACTAAATAAACTGAGTAAAGGAATCCTTGTCGACACACCCTGTCATTTATGGTTCTGCATTTACTGTTCCGTGAAGCAAGAGAGATGTGTCAGAAACCATTATTTCTCCTATACCTCACGTAAAGTAAACTAGTTTCGAAGTAGACATTACGGGTCCAGGAATGGATTTAAAAATAAAAGGTCTGAATAATATTTGAAAAAAAATATCGAGTTCGTTTATTAGTTTGGTTCAATTGAGGATCAAATAAGTTGAAATAGTTCATAATAAAGAACTGTAATAAGACCCTTTTTGAAAATAGACATGTTTTTTTTACTTAAACAGAATCGAAAATGGACATACTGATGTCACAATTTCTACTACTAATAGAGATATTCTCCACGTTTTGAAAGGTTCTAGAGATATACAGTAAAACTTCTTAATATCGGACAACTAAGAGGAATTTTTCTTGTCCTTAATGGGAGGAGTCCGTTATTAAGAGGTGCAGCAATTTGAATATGAAGAACGTTTGAATAATGCCTAGCAAATTCAAGTTATCTAAAATTAAATGATATGATATTATACTTAAAGTTGTGACGCGTTTGGCTAACACTGTAGCTTTCTCAAATGAGGTGGAGTATTAGCTACTGTGCTAGCGAAACGCATAACAATCTATAGTAACAACTTTAGGTTCAATATAAAGTACATTTTAACTAGTGATGAGCAAAATTGGTCTTGGTCTTGCCGTCTTGGTCTTGCGAAAAAGCAAGACCAAGACCGAGACCAAAACCATTCTTCGACTCGCAAGACCAAGACAGAATAAACAAGAACAAGACTAATACCAAGACCGACTATGCAAGACCAAGACTAAATACGCAGGAGACTAAATGAAATAAACAAAATTCTCTGGTCCTTAATCCTTAAGTACTAACACACTGTCTCAGAGACAGTCAATATCGAAAGGTTGAGTATAAAATATCTTCCCACTCCCGCGCTCCAAACGTTGGCCAGTCACGTAATTTCAGTACACATCAGCTAAGATTTCCAAAAAAATGCGAACAAGCCCAACTTTATGCTTTATATTTTTCTCATTAGTCTGTTAATTTTTTGTGTTTTCTTGCTTAATGTACTTGTTTATATAATATCCTTATTATAAAAATAAATCCGTAATTTTGTATTAGCAAATATTACAAAATATTTAGTGCTTAAGCTTTGCTATTAAAGAGAAAAATATTAGTATGATTTTCTGCTCATTTCAACAATTAATTAATAAATTTAAAAAATCTATACAACATAAATATAAAACACGAGCAAACAATTATAAACACCGTTCTAAAATATCAGTGCTCGACGGGCGACGTCCCGTATAATATGCCAAATTAAATGCAAGTAAGGACGAAGCGACGTACTGTACCATCCAAGTCACCAGACAGTCACCAGCAGCATCGGTGCTTTACGCGATAAATTCGAACGAGTGAAACATCTTATATTTTATTCTGTAATCTTTGATATAACCCTTAAACTCTCAATATTTTGAGGTATACGGTGTCAAAATTGAATATTAAAACTAGTTTTTAAAGTAAGTTCAAAAATGCAAAATTAATGAAAATTTCTATTTATCCTTTCTGCAAAAAATTTATAGTAGCAAGCATTTTCACACATAGATAAGAATAAAACTGTCACTTAATGTGAATTATCCTTTAAAAAAATCTAATATTGTTGTCAGCTTTATATTCTTTAGTTTGTTTTCTGAAAATTCGTGTTCACAATTTATCGAAATCTCTGATATTTATGTGTAAGCGTTCACATTGTTATTTATAAAAAAGATTGGAGATAATTTAAAAATATATAGTAAAAAAATGTTTGGTAAAACAAGAACTTTTTCTTATGATTAGATATATTTAGAGGCTAAATTATTATATACAGTGCTTTTCATTTCTCCATTGTTGTTTGGATTTTTTAAGTAGAATAAATAGCACAGTTAAAAAGATTAAAGAGTTTGAACTGTTGTACATCCCATTTTAGTACAGGCAAATAAGGTGAAAGTAAATAATAAGTAAAATTTGTGCTCTTAAAAGAAAAATTGTTTATCTCATAAACTAACCACTTTAACCTACAAGTATTATACATTTTTGAAATCAGCTCAAAGAGGAGTATCCAAATTTTACATAAAAAATATGAAAAGTAATTTAAAAAAATAAAGGGGATGCTGCTAGGGGTGAGGGGGTGGCTTTTCCAGTAAGTTTAAATAAGCCATAATGCTTGCCCCTTCCAACATAAATTGACGTGTTTTTGGATTTTTTCTAAATACCAGTATTACTAAAGTTATTAAAGGTGGATACTTTTATCTGAAAAGCACTGTATAAGACAATTATCTTTATTTTTACTTGGTATAAATCAAGAAAATACAAAATATTGACCATGTGTACCCAACCCGGCACAGTGCACAAAAATTTAAAACTAGAAATAACCACTACAACATATTTTAGTAGATTTATATTCCTACTGAAAAGTCCTCTATTTAACATTCCACGTGATGAATTCCGGATAGATATATAATCATATTTTTCATTTGGCAAATGATTTTGTGGTTTGTTTCAATTTTTTTT